>JAJOOR010005542.1:0-80745 GCA_036250505.1 Solanum acaule | reverse complement strand
ATGTTCCTCACATATCAGACCATTCTCCAATGATACTCAACCTAAACACTATGATTCATCCTGGTAATAGTCCTTTTAGATTCTTCAATATATGGGCTGACCACACTACTTTTATTGATATTGTACAACAGGTTTGGTCCAAGGAGTTAAGCCACAATGGGATGGAAAATATTTGGCTCAAACTCAAGTCATTAAAACCACAATTGAAGAAGCTAAATAGAGAAGAGTTCAAAGAGATTAATCTACTATAACAAAGGCCAGGCAAGAGCTTGCAATCATTCAGCGACAACTTACTATCCACAATTCAGATGACTTGTATAGATTGGAAAAGATGGTTGTTCAAAATCTCGAGAAGTGGTCACTTATTGAAGAAAGTGCACTCAGACAGAAATCAAGAGCACAATGGATCAAGTTAGGTGATGCAAATACCAAGTACTTCTCTGTCGTGATCAAAGAGATAAGCCAAAAGAAGCATCTTGGAGGAATTCAGTCACTCTCAGGCAGGAAGCTCACTAATCCCATTGATATTAAGGATGAGATTCTTCTCTTCTACAAATCTCTAATGGGTACTTCGTCCTCAACCTTACCTACAGTTAATAGAACAGTGATGAAACATGACCCTCTTCTCTCTCATCAGTAGAAGATCCAACTATGCAGCGATATTACTGATCAAGTGATTTAAGATGCTTTAAAGTCTATTGATGGTGATAAAGCACCTGGAATTGATAGACCTATCAACTGCAAAGCTATTACTCTAATTCCCAAAAATGCTAGCCCCCTTAATGTGAAAGAGTTCAGACCTATAACTTGATGCACTATATTATATAAGTTGATTGGGAAAGTACTAGCTGCTAGACTCTAACATGTTATGTCTATGTTGATCTTTGAGGCACATGCAGGTTTTATACCTGGCAGAAAAATTGTTGACAATATAATATTGGCCCATGAACTTGTGAGAGCCTATACTAGAAAACACATCTCACCTAGATGTGTCTTCAAAATATATCTCCAAAAGGCGTATGATTTTGTTGAATTGATCTACCTTGAGCAAGTCATGCGAGAACTGGGTTTCTGTTCAAAGTTCTTAGGCTGGATCATGGAATGTGTGAAGACAGTGAACTATACTTTAATGATTAATGGGGAGCCTTTTGAACCATTTGATGCAAAAAAAAAAAAAAAGGATTATCCAATCTCCCCCTACTTATTTGCTCTAGCCATGGAATACCTTAGCAGACTAATGAATAGTCTTAAGCAATCTGCTAATTTCAAGTATCATCCTAGATGTTCAAAGCTAGGTATTACACACTTGAGCTTTGCAGATGACCTTCTCCTATTCTCTAGTGCTGAGCTTCAATCTATTACACTATTTTCTCTGAAGCTTCTGGATTACAGGGAAATTTAACTAAGTTCCATTTATTTTGGAGGCACTACTCACACAGTACAAGGCCAAATTTTGGGTCGTCTTGGTTTGATATTAGGAACCCTACCTTTCAAATATCTAGGGATTCCACTTTCTACCAAGAGACTTAATCTTGTACAATGGATGCCACTTGTTGAGAAGATTACAACAAAAATTACCTCATGGACAGCCAAAAAACTGTCTTATGCAGGAAGAGTGCAGCTTGTTCAATCAGTTCTATTTGGTATTCAAGCCTATTGGGCTCAATTGTTTATTATCCCTTCTAAGGTGATTAAGCTCATTGATGTGCATTGTAGAAGCTACGTATGGTCAGGCACTAATACTATCACCAAGAAAGCTTTGGTGGCATGGGAAAGAGTTTGTTCTCCAAAATTAGTAGGTGGTCTCAACTTGATTAATCATCACTCATGGAATAAGGCTGCTATTGCTAAACATTGTTGGGACCTAGAGCATAAACAAGATAAGTTGTTGATTAAGTGGGTGCATTCTTACAATATTAAAAGAACTCCTTTTCAAGAAGTGATCATTTCCCAACAAGCTTGTTGGATGGTAAAGAAAATTTTGGAGGCTAGACAAGTTTATTCACAGTTTCAGCCTACAGTCTTGCAGAACAAAAGTATGATCATGCAACTATACTTTCACTTGTTACTGCCCCAACAAAGAGTTCCATGGAAGTGCTTGATGTTTCAAAACTTTGCCAGTCTTCACTATGTGGTTGCAGCTGCAAAACAGACTAAACACCACTAATAGACTCAAAAAATGGGGACTAGATATAGAGCTGAAGTGTGTTTTGTGCCAACTTCATATTGAATCCAGAGATCATATGTCTACAAGTTGTCCTTACAGTCAACAGTTTTGGAGCAAGTTATTACAATGGATTCAATTTCTACAAGCTCCTTACAACAATTGGAACCAATATATCTTGTGAATCATTGATGCTGCAAAAGGGAAAACTCCAACTGCCCAAATTTTTAAGTTGGTGTATACTGAGTATGTCTATGCGATTTGAATTGAGAGGAACCATAGAATCTTTGAGAAGGATAGCAGAACTTGGGAATCTCTTGCCAAAGAGATTGCTTATATTTGTTGTGTTAGGGCAAGCGAGAAAACTATGCAAGCCATTCATCAATTTGCGTTTTAGATTGCTAGCTTAGTTTTCCTTTGTTCTCGTTGTCTCTGTTTTTTTTAGAATAGCAAGTTGGGTTATGACTCTGCTATTGGATATGTAATGGTTACACTTTGGTGATTAATACAATCTTGTTGGTTACCAAAAAAAAAGGTATGCATTGGTACCTTATGAACTTAATTGAGTTTGGGGGAGGGGTAGATGAAGGAGTGTTGATTATGTATATGTAGAACATAATTTGTATGGTATATAATGAAAAAAAATATTAATGTATAAAAACAAAATTACAAAAATATTTTTTAAACTAAAGTGTACAATTTTTTTTATTAACTAAACTATATTTATTTTAAAAAATAAATTGAATGAACTGTACACATACACAAGAATATATATTTTTATTAACTAAACAAAATATTCAGATAATGATAAGCAAACAAATCCACAAATAAGAAGTATCACATTAAGGGAAGTTTTTAAAATTATCTTGAATGCAATTAACTTATTTTTAACATTATGTTATATTTTCGTGATAAAATATCAAAGAAATTTACAACACAAAAAAATGTTTTCTTATTTTTTTTAATACACAAAAGTCATCTAACTATTAAATTTATTACACGAAACTTATCTTTTTATATTTATCACATAATAGTACAAAAATTATTAAAAAAAGATTTGTTATTATCTGAAAAGAATAATCTTTAAAATTTATCATTATATTTCTTTTTAAAAAGATGATTATGAAATATAATATTCGAATGAGTATATTAGTGAAGAAGAACAATAATCAAATCATATATTTTTTAATATTGATGATAGTGTATTAAATATACTATAAAGAAAACAAATGTAATATTATCCCTAACAAATTTTGGGTTATGAAGTTAGATATTAACGAATATATTTTGTGTGTGCTTGATTTTAGAATTGGATGATTTTTATATCATAGAAATAAATAAATGTTCAAAATTAGAAAATCAACGATAAACTGTATCAAAAAATATCTTATGGAGTTATAATTTGTATAATAGAATTAGCTTTACATGTAATGGAAAAGAAAAGAGAAAGGATGACAGATGAAGAAAGAGGAACAAAAAAAAGAGTGAATTAGGAAGAATTAAAAGAAGGTGAAGTTAAGCTTCTTGAATTGTAATGTTTGCTTCAGGTAATTAATAAAATGTTAGTTATCAAAAAAAAGAAGGTGAAGTCAGTTTGTAATGGGTCCCACATTATAAAGTCCATTTAATAATTTCCTTCACACAATTAATAATAATTCTAACTCATTAAAAATAATAATTGTTGTTCACACGTATTTTTAGAAGTTTATGAAATTTTCGTAATAAAGATTTGACTTTACTTTAAACGGAGAAAAGGCTAAATTAATCATTTTACAATTCTGACCAAATTATGGCCACATAATTTTGGCCATTTAGCTATTAGATGCTAATTTTTATAGGATAATAAATTACATGTGATGGGAAACCATAAACTAACAAGAAAAAATAACGTACAATACTCAGTCAGTCAAAGGCGGTGTTCAAGAGATCAAGTTGTGTGCATCTTAAGTTTCTCAACTATTTTTTTTTTTATATCTATTACCTCCTATCAGTATAAATATCGAATAATTTTACCTAAAAAAACTTGGACAAAATAAATGAGAAATCACTTTAAAAGAATTAATACTAAAATACATAGTTATAGTTTTATCAATTTGTGACGCACTAAACATAATAATAATAATAATATACTTAATGTAATTTTATAAGTAAGGCTAGAAAACAAATGATGTGTACGCCTGTCATACCTTTACTATAACGACCTGTTCCAACCGTTATAGAAAAGCCAACAGAGAAAAAATTTAGGCCAGAAAACTTTTTCGTAGTATTTTGAGATTTGGATGAAATCGGAGTCATTAAAGTCTAGGAAAATATGGTAGCAATTGGGTGATCTAATTATGATTTTATTTACATGAGTAGATAGCTAAGACGTTAAGGAACCCGTACGACTTTACAAAATTGAATTCGGGTGAGTAGAACCCCCGAAATTGATCTTGGCGTGAACTGGTAGTTTCTGAGTGTCGTTGGTCGAATATGTGTTATGAAATGGGAGTTTTGAATTCTTAAATCGACTCACTAGTCCCGTGCAAGCTGCTGTGGCGGAATTATTCCCGCCAGGGCGAGGCCGTTGTGGCAGGACAATCCTGATTTAAGTTGGAAATAAACCCCAAAATGTCTTTATTTTACAATTTTTAAACTTGAGAGCTAAGGAATGAACCCAGGGCTTTTCTTCATAGTTTTCCAAAATTCTTAAGGCTAAAGAAAAGATTTTCACTCTTTGAATTTGTTTTTTGATCCGTAGAACATAATATAATGGGTAATTATCGATGGGGAAGAGTTTTGATCTGAGAATTATGGTGGAAAAAGCCCTAATCTGGGTATAGGGATCATGGGTATGATCTACGGTTGATAGAATTGTTAGTAATTTAGGTAATTAGTTATTGTTTATTGATTCCCGTGTTATATTGATCGTTTATAGACCAAGAACAAGCGGAACGAATCCGAAAATGGAAGAATCATGTTTCTTAGAGGTTTCAAGCTTGTTTCGAGTTAAGTGATGGTTGTGATTCTATGATTGTGTGATGTATGTTTGTTCTTGCTTCATTATGATACATGTATGTATGCAAATGTTGCATTATTGATCACATTAATTGTAAATGAGGATATATGAATGATGAATGCCATGAATCATGACTTGATTGTATGATTATGAGAATGTACTTTGTGATTGTGATTGTGGTTTTTTGAATGGATCGGGTTTTGCGTTTCGACACACTAACTTGAATCGGTTGCCACGTTTCGGCATACTTATGGGATCGATTGCCACGTTTCAGCATAATCATTAGATCGGGTGCCACGTTTCGGTATGCTAACAGTTTGGATTTGGATTCCATGATAGTACCATTGACTTAACATAACTGTATATTCAGAATTATGTGAAATGATCTGTTGTTCTTAATGTTGTTGATATTGTATATATTTGGTATATGCATGTTGTTGTATTGTTGTATTGATTTATGTATGTTGCACTTAGTAGGATAGCCGCGTGATCTTATCAGTACACTGTGGTTGTGTACTGATACTGCACTTGCTCTTTCTTTGTTGAGTACAAGGCATCTTTAGCGGCTATTGACAGACCTCGTCTAGAAGATCAGTGATCATTCAAATTCAAGGGTAAGCCAGTTCTTCCGGACTGCCATGAGTTCTCTTTATGCTTATGTCCACATTTCAGACTTAGACTAGTTCTTTAGATTTCTTATGTTAGTTTGGGGTTGTACCCCTTCTTGTTTAGACTTATGGTTGAACCTTAGATGTTTTGGTACATTGACTTTCAGGTTCTAGGCATTATTTCAGCAATTCGTTGTTAGATCTTTTGGAAGTTTGGGTTGGTGTGGCTGCCAATCACGACGGTCTAGGTCGTGACAAAGTTAGTATCAGAGCCTAGGTTCGTTGATCTCGATGTACCAAAACGAGTCTAGTAGAGTCTTACGGAACGGTACCGAGATGTCTGTACTTTTCTTCGAGAGGCTATAAGACTTTAGGAAATCTCTCTGTTTTCTCTTGTCTCCTTTCGTGCTATAACTTTATTCCAATTGGTATCTGGCGATTCAAATTGGTATCTAACCTCCTTTACTCTTCTTTCCGCAGATGGTTAATACTAGATTCAACGGCGTCAGGCCCGTAGCTCCCGTCAATGCTCCTGCTAAGGAATCTGCAGTGAGAGGTCGCGGTCGAGGCAGGGGTAGAGGAAGAGCTAGAGGTAGAGGCCGAGGAAGGGCAACACCTACTAGGGATGGAGCACCGGTTGGAGATGCTCCCAGAAATGAGCCTCTCCTGCACATCATGAATAGGTAGAGGAGAACATAGAGGTTGAGGATGAGGAGAATGTTGGGCAAGAGGAAGAGGTGCAATTGAGACTACAGGTATTCGTCCTTTGGACCCAGTGTTAGCAGAGCAGATCATGTCATTCTTGAAAGGGTTGGTTGGTCCTAGAGTGCTTCCCTCTGTTCAAGCAACTCAAGCTCCTGTTAATCCCCATATTGCTATCACTGCGCCCAGGGTGGGTGGAACTGGAGGTAATGATGCTTTCTTCCGTCCTTTATTGGGTCCTGTTATGACTGGTAATGAGCATGAGATGTTGACTAAGTTCTTGAAGTTGAAACCGCTTGTATTCCTTGGTCTGAGAGTGAGGATGCATATGAGTTCATCCTAGATTACTATGAGAGGCTTCATAAGTTGGGAATTGTCCATCACCATGGGTTGAGTTCATGACTTTTCAACTTCAAGGTGAGGCTAAGCAGTGGTGGAGAGCTTATGTAGAATGCAGATCTTCAGTTTTACCTCTACTTACTTGAACTCAATTTCATGCTCTGTTTTTAGAGAAATATGTGCCTAGGACTTTGAGAGATCGCAAGAAGGATGAGTTCATGGCTTTGGAGCAAGGTGGTATGTATGTGGCTGCTTATGAGGCCAAGTTCCATGCTTTGTCTAGATATGCTGCTCAATTGGTGACTATTGAGGAGGAGAGGATCCGTTTATTTATTAGGGGACTAAACTCTGAGTTGCAAGTATTATACGTTCATATGAGCTCTGTAGGGAGGAGATTTAATGTGGTAATAGACGTTGTTAGGAAAGTGGAGGGGATGAGGCGAAACGGTCAGGCTAAGTCATTGGCTAAAAGGGCTAAGAACACGAGTAACCTTAAAGGTTCTTACTCCAAAGGGTCAGGGAGGCCAACACTTGCAGCCAAGCCAATTCAGTCCACTATGCCCACCTCTATAGGTAATTACTTAGGAACTCCACCTCATAATTTGATTCAGGATAGCCAGGGAGCCGCACCTTCGATGGGCAACATGCCATCTTTTGATCGTACACGTTACAACTGTGGAGAACCTGGGAATATGAGGAGAGATTGTTCCTACCTACGCATGATGGATTCTAAGAAGCAGTAGACTAGAGCAGTGGTACCCGCGGGAAATGGTAATAATGGTCAAGGGCGTCCACAAGGTGGGCAATGAGGTAATCAGCAAGGCAGTGGGGGTAGAGGAAATGGTAACGCTGGCAGAGGTGTAGTGTAGCCAGGCAGGGAAGTAGCTTGTCAAAATGATAGGGATCAATGTTATGCCTTTCTGGGCAAGAGTGAGGCAGAGGCGTCTGACGCAGTGATCACAAGTACTATTCTTGTCTGTGACCAGATGGCTAACGTGTTATTTGATCCGGGTTCTACCTATTATTATGTATTCGTGCGATTTGCCTCAGAATTTGATATGATTTGTGATATACTTGATGCCCCCATCCATGTTTCTACCCCAGTTGGAAATTCGGTCATAGTCACCCATGTCTGTCATGCTTGTCCTATTTTGTTTATGAGTTTTCAGACTTAGGCTGATTTGGTGATTTTGGATATGACTGACTTTGACATAATCTTAGGCATGACTTGGTTGACCCCCTATGTAACACCCCAAAAAATGGTAGGATAAACTAGAGCCTCATCGTGTGGGTTAGAGTAACCTTAAGTCAACGACTAGGCTGTCTTAGAGCTTAAATGGTTAAGGAAGGAGTCTAGGGTGAAGTCTAGGACCTTAAACTACCTAAGAAAGAATGAAGGAAAACAATAGCTACCTCAAATCCATTCAGCGATGGGCAGTAGCTTCACCCATGAGCCTTGGCGATGCGCCAAAGGGCTCCCCTCGCCTAGTGGACAGCCTCCCTACAAGTCCTAGCTACTGGACAAAAGGGTGAGATGGGAGGAGGGTCGCCAAAGGGGTTTGGCGATTCGCCCATTTCCCCTCCCCATCGCCTAAGTGAGCTGCCAATTATGGAGCTCACTGTAACTTTGGGCGAGACCAAGGTGCATTATGCATGTCGCTTAAGTGCCTTGGCGAGCCAAAGGGTGCCAATGGGCAAGCTTCAGCGTGGGAAGGCTAGAATTTGGAGTTTAATGAAGGGTCTTTTAGTAAACTTTTCCTAAACTTAAACTAACACTTTCTACTCTTTTCCTACTAAATATAAATACTTTTTAGAATCAAATTCCTCCTTTTTAATCACTCTTAAAAGAAATAAAAGAAGACCCAAATCCTTTCAATATTTCTCTTTCTAGAAGTTCCTCCATTGAAGAACACCAAGAACTTGAAGATTAGGGTTCAAGCTCCAACATTTTCACTCCAATTCGTGGGCAATGCTTCAATTAAGGTATGGGGACCTTGATTCATGCAACACTTTTCTCCATGAAGCCCTTAAAACTCTAATTTTAAAATTGGTATATTGTTCAAAAACTAGGGTTTCTATTCTAACCATGGGTTCTTCCTAAAAACAATTTCATCTTGTTAATTGCATTATACTATGGATGATTTGATGTTTAATGGTGATTTTCATTGTAAAATTCCCCGTAAACCTAGGAATACCCCATGACCCCAATTTCAAGTATTGTGATGGGTGTATTGATGCAAGATGATTATTATGAATTGCTCCTATATGAATTTAGTTATTGAATCTTGTTCTATTCATGCCTATTGTAGCATCTTTGGGTGTAATTGTGAGACATGATTCATGACCTTAAAAAGGGGCAAATTGCTAGGGTTTGTGCATGTGAACGAAATATGTGTATAAACTATTGATTCATTTAGAAAGTGAATCTCCTATGACTAATGTGTAAAGTTGGTACTGTTGAAAGATAGTTCTTCTCTTACCCTTACACTTGAGATTATATGTATTGTCTAGTATGATGATATTGTTGTTGTTGGATTGTTGCAAGGACAATTACACACACATACACTTCATGCATAAACATGATTATGATGTAATCAAATAGTGTTAATGAAAATATAGTTCTCATATGCACCTTTACACATTATTATGCATGAATTATACATAAACCATGTTGATCCTATTGTGTGAATTGAAAGTCCATTCTCATGAGAACACACGATCTTGGTGTGAAAGTTATCCTCACATACTAATTATGATTCTAAAGTTGAAAGTATATTCTCACCTTTAATGAATCCTTGAGCTATTTTTATGAATTGTATTGAATGAGGGGTAGAGTACATCCTTCACACATGTAAATACAATTCAAAGACTAATGACGTATAATTTGGGAAATATTGCTTAGCACCGAATGGATATGGACAATGAGGTAAAGGCCCTCCTGCCAATGCAATGTCGAGGGTCATTGACAAGGGAACTCATGAGATGGAAGCCCCTCTGCCAATGCCACATGGCAGGTTTCTAGAAGCAATCTCCCTATCATATAACAATGTGCCAACATAGGACCTTAGCTAGTGTATCCACCTTATAGCTAGACATTTTATCTACCTTAGGCAAGTAGAACACCTTTTTCGGTGTGGGGTTATACGCATGTAGCTCACATGGTCTATGTCGGTTAAGGCTACTTTTCCCTAAATAATGAAGATAATGTATGAGACACGAATCATACTATAACTTCTTGGTGAATTTGTGTAGTAGGAGTGGGGGTATGAGACTTCACTCCCACATTGCACAAGTGGGTTTAGTAAGATGTTGTAGGATGATTCCTTTACATTATAATGAGATTCAATGTATGCATGCATATTGAATGGTTAGTTGATGTCAATGACTTTCCTTATATTCAAAGTATTATGCATGACTATTTCCTTAATTGTGACCAATGATATTAATGAGGTTTGAAGATGTGGTACATGACCAAGGTAGCTTCAAGGGGGTATTTAGTAAGGTTGGTATTATGGGATGCCAACCATACATTGCACAAATGCTTCTTTGGGGTTGCTAAGGTGTTGATATTATCGTATATTGAGTATAAATATGATTATGGCTTGTGGTGTACAATGGATATACATGTTGGTTTCCAAACTCAATAAATGCATCCTTTTCACTAAAATGTCTGTTTTATCATATTTAAGGATTTTATGCATGTTTCCATACTTAGTACATATTATGTGCTAACCCCTTTCTCCCTTCTACTACTTCATGAGTGTAGGTTCCGGCTAGGTGACTCCACTCTCATCCGAAGAAGACTTGGATTGCTATCTCCAAGTAGTTGGTGAGTCCTCAAGTTCAAGGACGGGATTTCCTATTTTTCTTAAGTCATGTTGTATCTCGTATATTGAGACTTTCTATTGATGTATAAGGGCTAAGTCCCAAACTTTGTATTCTTTGGTTTAAATGGTGTACGAGACAAATGTCTAGATTCCTATGATTTTCTTATATGAAAAATGAAATTGGACTTCGATTGTAAAAGTTTTAAATTTTCCGCATTATTTCTATGTCTTATGTTATGATGATGCTAGATGACTTGTATAAGACCCCTTCGGGGTTAAGTACGTCGTGTTACGACTTGGGGGTGCTCTCAGGTTGTGACACCCTATTAGGATGTGCTTAATTGTAATACTAAGTTTGTAACTCTAGAAATTTCGGGAAGGAAAAAATTAGAGTGGGAAGGGGTGTACAGGCCTAAGCAAGCTAAGATCATATCCGCATGAAAAATGAAGTTGGATTTCGATTGTAAAAGTTTTAAATTTTCTGCATTATTTCTATGTCTTATGTTATGATGATGCTAGATGACTTGTATAAGACCCCTTCGGGGTCAAGTACGTCGTGTTACGACTTGGGGGTGTTCTCAGGTTGTGACACCCTATTATGATGTGCTTAATTGTAATACTAAGTCTTTACCTCTAGAAATTTTGAGAAGGGAAAAATTAGAGTGGGAAGGGGTGTACAAGCCTAAGCAAGCTAAGATCATAACCTCTATTCGGGCTAGTAAACTGCTAGGGTAGGGTTGTTTGGCTTATTTGGCTCATATTCGGGATGTTGAGGTTGAGTCCTGTGGTGTCAGAATTTTGAGAAGTGTTTCCTAATGATTTGCCTTGAATGCCTCCGGATAGGGATATGGATTTCTGCATTGATTTAGAACCTGGTACTCATCCCATTTCTATCCCTCCATATCGCATGGCTCCGACAGAATTAATAGAGCTTAAGGCTCAAATCCAAGACCTTCTTGATAAGGGATTTATTCGTTCTAGTGCTTTCCCGTGGGGTGCTCCTGTCTTGTTTGTTAAGAAAAATGATTGTAGTATTAGGATGTGTATAGATTACTGGCAATTGAATAGGGTCACCATTTGAAATAAGTACCCATTGCCTAGAATAGATGATTTTTTTGACCAATTGCAAGATGCATCCGTTTTTTCCAAGATCGATCTAAGGTTTGGTTACCATCAGTTGAAGATTAGGCTTGAGGATGTGCCCAAGACGACGTTTAGAACCCGCTATGGACACTACGAGTTCCTAGTTATGTCTTTTGGTTTGACTAATGCGCCTACAACTTTCATGAGTTCGATGAATGGGGTGTTCAAACCATTCCTTGATTCATTTGTTATAGTCTTCATTGATGATATTTTGGTCTATTCAAAAAGTGAGGAAGAGCATGTCGACCATCTTCGTATTGTTCTGGGTGTTCTTGGGAAACAAAAGTTATATGCGAAATTCTCTAAGTGTGAATTTTGGTTGACTTCAGTTGCATTTTTGGGGCATGTAGTTTCAAAAGAAGGGGTAATGGTAGATTCCCAAAAGATTGAGGCGGTTAATAATTGGGTTCAGCCTAGCTCTGTGACAAAAGTTAGGAGTGTTGTGGGGGCTCGCTAGCTACTATCGTCGATTTGTGAAGAACTTTGCTTCTATTGCCACCCACTTGACAAATTTTACCAAAAAGGAGATACCATTTGAATGGACTGAAAAATGTGAGGAGAGCTTCCAAAAGCTCAAAACTCTCTTGACCACCGCACCTATTCTAGTATTACCGATTGAAGGTAATGATTTTATTATTTATTGTGATGCTTCACATTTTGGATTGGGTGCTATGTTGATGCAGGATAAGAATGTTATAGCTTACGTATCGCGTCAATTGAAGGTGCATGAGAGAAATTATCCAACACATGATTTGGAATTGGTAGCGGTAGTGCTCACTCTTAAGATCTGGCGGCATTACCTCTATGGTGTTAAGTGTGAGGTATTTACTGATCATTGTAGTTTGCAGTATGTATTCACTTAAAAGGAACTAAATTTGAGATAGAGAAAGTGGATAGAGTTACTCAAGGATTACGATGTGACCATTCAATACCATCCGGGCAAGGCCAATGTGGTGGCAGACGCTTTGAGTCGAAAAGCGGTGAGCATGGGTAGTTTAGCTTGCTTGTGTGTATCCAAGCGACCCTTGGCTAAGGAAATCCAGACCTTGGAGTCTAAGCTCATCCAATTGGGCATCTTATAAAAAGGTGGAGTGTTAGCTAGCATTGAAGTGAAGGCCACATTCATTGAAGAGATCAAGGCCAAACAATTTGAGGATGAAAATTTGAATGAACTTAAGAAGAAGACTGCAATTGGTAAGGCATAAGAGACCACTCTTTATGCGGAAGGTGTGCTCAGTTTTAAAGGAAGGATTTGTGTTCCTCGAGTTGATGACTTGATTCAGAAATTGTTGATAGAATCTCATGGTTCGCGATATTCCATTCACCCGGGTGTGACTAAGATGTACCGAGACTTAAAGTGAATTTATTGGTGGCCGGGCATGAAGAAGGATATAGTGGAGTTTGTGGCAAAACGTCAAAATTGTCAACAAGTGAAGTATGAACACCAAAGGCCTGTAGGTTTGCTTCAAAGAATGTCAATTCTGGAATGGAAGTGGAAAATGATAGCCATGGATTTTATGGTTAGTCTTCCCAAGATCTTGGGGAAGTTTGATTCTATTTGGGTAGTGGTGGATAGATTGACTAAGTCAACCCATTTTATTCCGGTAAGAATAGATTATAATGTTTAACAATTGGCTAAGGTGTATGTGAAAGAGATAGTGAGGTTGCATGGGGTGCCCCTTTCTATCATCTCAGATCGTGGTACACAGTTTACCTCCAAGTTTTGGAGGAAATTACATGATGAACTGGGCACACAACTCACTTTTACCACCGCTTTCCATTCATAGACGGACGGGCAATCAGAGAGGACTATTCAATTGTTTGAAGACATGTTGGTGGCATGTGTGATTGATTTTGGAGGGCATTGGGATAAGTTCTTACCTTTGTGTGAGTTCTCTTATAATAATAGTTATCACTCCAGCATTGATATGGCACCATTTGAGGCACTTTATGAGAGGGGATGTAGATCTCCCATAGGATGGTTTGAGGCTAGAGATGTGAAACCTTTGGGGTGGATTTAGTAAAGGATGCTCAAGATAAGGTAAGAACTATTCAAGCTAAGCTTTTAGACGACTAGAGTAGGCAGAAGAAGTATGCAGACCATAAGGTAAGAGACATGACATTTCAGACAGGTGAGAATGTTCTTTTTAAGGTATCACCCATGAAAAGGGTGATGAGATTTGGCAAGAAGGGCAAGCTAAGTCCGCGAAACATTGGTCCCTTTGAGGTTCTTGAATGTGTAGGGCCAGTGGTTTATAGATTGACTTTACCTCCTAATCTATTTGGAGTTCATCCGGCTTTTTATGTGTCCATGTTGAAGAGATATCATAGTGACGGAGATGACATAATTAAATGAGACTCAACCGTGTTAGACAAAGACCTCTAATATGAGGAGGAACCGATTGCAATTTTTGATGGTGATGTGAGTAGGTTGAGGACCAAGGAGATTAAGTCCGTGAAAGTTCAATGGAAGCATCGTCCAGTTAAAAAAGCTACTTGGGAAACCAAGAAGGACATGCGACAAGTATCCCCAATTGTTCATCGATTAGGGCACTATCCCATTATTTCTTTAGCCTGCTTTTCCTAAGTTGTCACTCAGGGATGAGTGATGGGTAAATTGGTATCTATTGTAACGACATGTTCCCGCTGTTATAGAAAAGCCATTGGGGAAAATTTTTGGGCCGGATACTTTTTCGTAGTATCTTGAGATTTCCCAACCTAGTCCGGATTTGGACGAAATCGAAGTCATTAAAGTCTAGGGAAATTGGTAGCAATTAGGTGATCTAATTATGATTTTTAATTACATGAGTAGATAGCTAAGATGTTAAGGAACCCGTGCAACTTTACAGAATTGAATTCGGGTGCATAGAACCCCCAAAATTGATATTAGTGTGAACAAGTAGTTTTTGAGTGTCGTTGGTCGAAGATGTGTTGTGAAATGGGAGTTTGGAATTCTTAAATCGACTTACTGTTCCCGTGCAAGCCGCTGTGGTGGAATTATTCTTGCTAGGGCGGGGCCACTATAGCGGGACAGTCGCGATTTAAGTCAAAAATAAACCCCAAAACGTCTTTATTTTGCAATTTTTGAACTTGAGAGCTAAGGAATGAACCCAGGGTTTTCTTAACAGTTTTCCACCATTCTTAAGGCTAAAAGTAAGATTTTAACTTCCCGAATCCATTTTTCGATCCGTAAAACGTAAACTAATGGGTAATTATCAATGGGGAAGAGTTTTGATCTGAGAATTATGGTGGTAAAAACCCTAATTTGGGTATAGGGATCATGGGTATGATCTAGGGTTGATAGCATTGTTAGTAATTCAGGTAGTTAGTTATTGTTTATTGATTCCCATGTTATATTGATCGTTTGTAGACCAAGAACAAGCGGAACGAATCCGGAAAGGGAAGAATTAAGTTTCTTAGGGGTTTCACGCTTGTTTCGAGGTAGGTGATGGTTGTGATTCTATAATTGTGTGATGTATGTTTGTTCTTGCTTCATTATGATACATGTATATATGTGAATGTTGCATTATTGATCACATTAATTGTAAATGAGGATATATGAATGATGAATGCCATAAATCATGACTTGATTGTATGATTATGAGAATGTACTTTGTGATTGTGATTGTGACTTGTTGAATGGATCGGGTGTTGCGTTTCGACACACTAACTTGGATCGATTGCCACGTTTTGACATAATTATGGGATTAGTTGCCATATTTTGGCATAATCATTGGATCGGGTACCACGTTCCGGTATGCTAACAGTTTAGATTTGGGTTCCATGAGAGGACCATTGACTTGACATAACTGTATATTGAGAATTATGTGAATTGATCCGTTGTTCTTAATGACTTTATATTGTATATATTCGGTATATGCATGTTGTTGTATTGTTGTACTGACTTATGTATGTTGCACTTAGTGGGATAGCCGTGTGATCCTACCAGTACACTGTGGTTGTGTACTGATACTGTACTTGCTTTTTCTTTGTTGAGTACATGGCATCTTCAAACGGCTATTGACAGACCTCGTCTAGAAGATCAGTAATCGTTCGAATTCAAGGGTGAGCCAATTTTTCTGGGCGGCCATGAGTTCTCTTTCTGTTTATGTCCACATTTCGGACTTAGACTAGTTCTTTAGATTTCTTATGTTAGTTTGGGATTGTACCCCTTCTTGTTTAGATTTATGGTTGAACCTTAGATGTTTTGGTACATTGACTTTCAGGTTCTAGGCATTATTTCCGCAATTCGTTGTTAGATCTTTAGGAAGTTTATGGGAACTTCAGTAATCAGTCATTTAATTTGCTTCCGTAACTTAAATGCTTTAGTATTTTTGTCTTAGTTGTTTGGTTTGGGTTGTAGTAGTGGTTCTCCCACCGGAGGGCTAGTGTAGGTTCCAATCACGACGGTCTGGGTCATGACATTTATTTACAAAGGTATAAAAGTTATTAGAAGCATCCATGCTTCTACTTGTGGTTTGTCTTCTTTCTCTACATTCGTAGCTCTTATATAAAGGCATATAAAATTTCACTCTCTCCAACTCTTAATTTCTACAAGTCATTAGAAAGTAAGTGCATTCTATTTATATACTTGTTTAATGCTCAAAACTTATTTATTTGCTTTACTATTTGTAACACCTTGCAAGTTGAAATAACTAGGAAGAAGCTAATAATTGGAAATAGTCATTTTTGGAAAGAATGAAAATATGGAAATTTGTTTAAGTTAGGAAAAATTAAGTTTTGGTCAACTTTAAACGGTCATAACTCCTAGCTTAGGAAGATATAGGTGTAGTTCCAGATATGGTTGGAAAGCTCATGGAATGATCTTTCCAACGTTGTCAAGTTTGCGTGATTCTAAGTTCGTATGAGTAAGTTAAGCCCTTTGGAAGTTGGGTTGTTGGATTAAGGAAAGTCTAATCCGGATTTTTGAAGGGTAGATTAGTCTTTTTCTTACCTAATTAATTTAATTCATTTTAGTGAATTAATTAAGGGCCAAATCAGAAGGATATTAGTTTAGTCAATTGAAAAATATGCTAGTGCTTGGAGAAAAGAGAAAAGAAGGGAAAGGAGAAGAGAAAAAGTAAGAATTCGCCAAGAACAATCGATTTTGGTTGTGGATTCGCCAAGGAATTGGTCTTACAAGGTATGTGAGTCTTTCATAGCGTTGGGTTCGTTCACCACGCGCCAATCATGTTTAGTTCAGCGAAATTTGTCCCTAAAAGAGTTTGAAAGTTGATATTCTTGACATGTATTCTTGAATTTGAATGTTGTTCTTGAATTGGGATGAGTTGAGGAGTTTCTGAGATCTTTGAGTCGAATTATAGAGTTGTTTTGAGTTAGGTTCTTGATTACATATGTTGGGTATTTGAATTTAAATGAATTTGAGATAAATATTCGAGTTTAGGTGAATTGGGGCTGTAAAGCTGAGAAGGAAAAAGTCGAGCATGATCTGGCACGCAAGTCCGCGTCACGGACTTGCTCCCCCAGTGACCAAAACGTTTCTCCGCGTCGCGGTTAAGACGTGGACTCCTCTGTCTGAAAATTTAATTTCGCAAGTATTTATTTAAAACACCTCCGCATCGTGGACTTGTTCCGATACGGTGATTTCATGACTTTCCTCATGTTTAGCTATCTAAAATCATTCCTAAACATCATGAGACCTTTCCTATCACAAATCATAATGCTTGAATTCATAATTCAATTCAAGGGGAGTTAAGAGTCAATTCGAGAGCAGTCAAGATCAAAGTCTAGAGTAGTTCTTAAAGTTTTTCAAAAGTCTTTCACAAATGTTTTAACTTTGTTTTAAGACTTAAATTTTGAGTTTAGTAAAGAGTAAAGTTGAAGTTCTATTCTTCAAAGAAGTATATGGGGACTAAGTATTCCCAAAGAGATTTAAAATGTTTTCACATTTAAATTAGAACAGAAACTGAGATTTCCAAGATAGCCTTTGAGCTATGTTTTTGAGCACTAATCTCAAATTACAGAAGAATTATATTTTTAAATACAAAGAAATAGTATAATATAATATTTTTGGGAGTTGTATTGAGCACCGATGGGGAAGAGTTCATACAACTATCAACCCCCTTAAACCATGTAGCCATCATGGGTAGAAAAGGGTCATACTTTTTAGATGAATCCTTTTCGCATAGACTAGTGGATCCACTTAGTAATTCAGGTCCTATACCTTTGGCCGGGTATAGGATGCGCTGGCAGCGTGAGGAAGATCAATCTATCATCACAATAGCTCTTATGTGATGGTTGTCGGTTAGAGAAACTCTCACAACGGTAATTTCATGGTTCCTTAAAGAGTTCTGCTTAGTATGAATGGGGGTATGGGACTTCATTCATGAATTGCACAAGTAGACTTTGAGAGGGAGCATGGTATGTCTTTTCTGATATTATGATTATGAGTTGACATCATGTTTTAACCAGTTTTCTTTTACTTTATATTTGCACTTGTTTTAAACTGTTTTATAATGAAATGAGTTCAGTTAGGTATTCATGAATTGAGAAGAGCCAATGTAAGTGTTTCTTTCAGAATCTCTTTCCAGCCTATGTTGTTTTAGCATTCCAACTCGCATACTCGTACATTCAATGTACTAATGCCAGTTGGCCTGCATCATCTTATGATGCAAACACAGGTAACTAGGATTGGCATTCAAGCTCAACGTTGATCCAGTGAGCAGTTCAGAATCAGTCGGTGAGCCTCCTTGCATTCCGGAGGATCTATTTTCATTGCTTTCTAGTTAGTTCATTAGGATGTTGTGGGGTCTGTCCCAACATCCATCTCAGTTGCTTTAGAGGTTTCATATATAGTCAGATGTTAGTCCTTTGAGTGTTTTCATTATCATTTCTTATTGTTAAGACTTGGGTTGCCAGTTTTGGCCAAGTTGAATGTTTAACCTTTAAGCATTCTCAGTTATTATAGTATTTAGTTCAGTTAAGTGCTATTGATATTTATTAATATGCATATTATCTTCTGCTAAGTTAAGCATGCCTGGCCAAGGGTTTGGTTGGGGTCAACAATGGTCTTCGAGTGCCAGTCCCGCCCAGGGTATAGGCTCGGGGGGTGACAAACTTGGTAACAGAGCACAAAGTTTAAGAGTCCTAGGGAGTCTATGAAGCCGTGTCTGTAGAGCCCTAGTTATCGGTGTGAAGCACGCCATATCTATAATTAGGAGGCTGCAACATTTAGGAATTTCTTCACTTTTTTCATATTCATTTCGTGCGTTAGAGTTTGATCTCTAAAAAGTTTCCTTCTAATTCGTGCTTGCGCGTGTTTTTAGACAATCATGCCTCCGCGAAGAGCAGTCAGAGGTTGTCCTACTAGGATTAATGTCACGGAACAAAGGGTACCTAACATACTAGAAGTGCAATCTCAAGAAGAGGTCACCCATGCTGAATTCTGTGAAGCTATCCGGATGTTAAGTCAAGTTGCAACCTATCAAGTTGGATAGAGAGATAATCGACAGGAAGTGACTGATACTTCAAGGATCTGTGAGCTTTTAAGGATGAACCCCCCAAGTTTCACAGGTTCAGGTGTCACTGAGGATCCAGAGAACTTCATTGAGGAGCTAAAAAGGTTATTTGATGTGATGCACGTTGTTGATGCGGAGAGGATGGAACTAGCTGCATACTAAATGAAGGATGTCGCTAGAATCTGGTTCGACCAATGGAAAAAGAATAGGGCTGAGGATGCACCAGTAGTGAGTTAGGCTGTGTTTGAGAGTGCTCTCATGGGACGTTTCTTTTCCCGTGAGTTGCGAGAGGCAAAGATAAGAGAGTTTCTCACCCTTAATCCGGAGTCTATGAGTGTTCATAAGTACAGTCTGACGTTCACACAACTTTCCCGCTATGCTCCAGAGATGGTTGCTGACGTGAGGAGCACGATGAGTTTATTTGTTGTTGGGTTGTCTCGTCAGTCAAGAAAGGAAGGCAAGGCAGCTATGCTGATAGGGGATATGGATCTAGCAAGGCTTATGATTCATGTACAACAAGTTGAGGAGGATAAGTTGAAGGATAGGGAAGAGTTTAAGAATAAGAGGGCTAAGACATCAGGGAACGAGTTTAGAGCTAAGCCTGTCTATTCTCAGGGTAGTATAGCGCAAAGGGATAGTAAGCCTCCTGCATGTGCTAAGTGTGGTAGGAACCACCCAGGTATTTGTTGTGAGGGATCTACTGGTTGTTTCAAGTGTGGTCAGGCTGGACACTTCATGCGAGAGTGTCCAAAGAACAAGCAGGGAAATGGTAATGGTGGCAATAGAGCCCAGTCGTCATCAGTTACTCCACCAGATAGGGCTGCACCTAGAGGAGCTACTTACGGTACTGGCAGAGGAGCAAATCGCCTCTCTGCGATCAACAGTCGCCAAGAGCAAAAGGATTCACCAGATGTTGTCATTGGTATGATTCAAGTTTTTGACTTTACTGTTTATTCTTTGCTAGACCCAGGAGCGAGTTTACCTTTTTGTAACTCCTTATGTTGCTATGAATTTTGATATTATTGTTGAGCAACTTAGCGAACCATTCAGTGTATCTATACCGGTTGGTGAGTCCATTCTAGCAGAAAGAGTCTATCATGATTGTCCCATTTCCGTCAATCACAATAGTACCATGGCTAATTTAATTGAGTTAGACTTGGTAGATTTTGATGTCATTCTTGGTATGGACTGGCTTCATGCCTGTTATGCCTCAATTGATTGTAGAACTCGAGTTGTCAAGTTTCAGATTCCAAATGAGCCAATCTTAGAGTGGAAAAACAGTTTAACAATGCCTATTATTCCATACCTTAAGGCAAGGAAGTTAGTTTCTAAGGGGCGTGTCTATCACTTAGTCTGAGTTAATGACTCTAGTGTTGAGATACCTCTCATTCAGTCATTTCCTAAAGTAAGAGAGTTTCCAGAAGTCTTTCCTGATGATCTACCTGGAGTCCCTCCTGAGAGAGAGATAGACTTCGACATAGACATCATTCCAAATACTCGTCCTATCTCTATTCTACCATATAGAATGGCACCAACAGAGTTAAAAGAGTTGAATGAGCAGCTGGAAGTAAGGGAATGTGATATTCCATAGACAGCATTTAGGACCGGTTATGGTCATTATGAGTTTATTGTCATGTCCTTTGGTTGACTAATACACCAGCATCATTCATGGACCTTATGAATAGAGTCTTCAAACCTTACTTAAATATGTTGTTATCGTCTTCATTGATGACATACATATATTCAAGGAATGAAGAAGATTATGCTAGTCATCTCAGAATAGTTCTTCAGACTTTGAAAGATAAGGAGTTATATGCTAAATTCTCTAAGTGTGAATTTTGGCTTGAGTCTGTGGCATTCTTAGGCCATGTTGTGTCTGGAGAGGGAATTAAAGTTGATACTCAGAAAATTGAGGCAGTGCAGAATTGGCCTAGACCCACATCTCCAACTGATATTAGGAGTTTCTTGGGTTTGGCTGGCTATTATAGAAGGTTTGTAGAGGGTTTTTCATCCATTTTGTCCCTTTTAACGAAGTTGACTCAGAAGACAGTGAAATTTCAATGGTCTGAAGCTTGTGAGAAAAGGTTTCAGGAATTGAAAAGAGGTTGACTATTGCCCCAGTTTTAACCTTACCAAAAGATACTCAAGGTTTTGTGGTGTACTGTGATGCATCTATAGTTGGTTTGGGTTGTGTCTTAATGTAGAATGGCAAAGTTATAGCTTATGCCTCCAGACAGTTGAAAGATCATGAGAAGAACTACCCAACCCATGACTTAGAGTTGGCTGCTATAGTATTTGCTTTGAAAATATGGCGCCATTACCTCTATGGTGTGCATGTGGATGTGTTCACCGATCACAAGATTCTTCAGTATGTGTTTAGTCAGAATGAGCTTAATCTTAGAAAGATGAAGTGGTTAGAATTATTCAAGGATTATGGCATGAGTATTCTTTATCACCCTGGTAAGGCGAATGTTGTTAATGATGCCTTGAGAAGGATGTCTATGGGTAGTATTGCCTATTTTGAGGAAGGTAAGAAAGAGTTAGCAGAAGAGGTGCATAGCCTTGCACGATTATGAGTTCGACTAATGGATTCCACAGAAGGAGGAATGGTGGTGATGAATGGGACTGAATCATCATTAGTGTCAGAAGTAAAAGGAAAGTAAGACCAAGATCATTCATTGCTTGAATTAAAGGCAAGTGTTCATAAGCAAAAAGTGATGGCTTTTGAACAAGGGGGAGATGGTGTTTTAAAGTATCAAGGTAGATTGTGTGATTGGTTTCAAGGGTAATTGGGATGATCATTATCTCTCATTGAGTTTGCTTACAACAACAGTTATCACTCTAGCATCCAAATGGCTCCTTATGAAGCTCTTTATAGGAGAAGATGCAGATCTCTTAGGATGGTTTAAAGTTGGTGAAGCAGGGTTGATAGGCCCAGATTTAGTTCACCAAGCTATGCAGAAGGTGAAAGTGATTCAAGAGAGGTTGAAAAAAGCACAGAGTCTTCAAAAATCCTACACTGATGTTAGGAGAAGGGCGTTAGAGTTTGAAGTAGATGATTGGGTATATTTGAAAGTTTCACCCATGAAAGGTGTTATGAGGTTTGGTAAGAAGGGGAAGCTTAGTCCCCGGTATATTGGACCTTATCGCATAGCCAAGAGGATTGGCACTGTAGCTTATGAGTTGGAGCTACCAAAAGAGTTAGCAGCGGTTTATCCGGTATTTCACGTCTCCATGTTGAAGAAGTGCATGGGTGATCCTTCATTGATCATACCAACTAAAAATATTGGGATCAAGGATAGCTTATCTTCTGAGGAGATTCCTGTTTAGATTCTAGATCTCCAAGTTCGCAAGTTAAGGACTAAGGAAGTAGCATCAGTCAAAGTCCTTTGGAGGAACCAATTTGTTGAGGAACCTACTTGGGAAGCTGAAGAGGATATGAAGAAAAGATATCCACATCTCTTTGAATGAAGAGAAAGTGCAGACCAAGGTACTAATTCTCTTTTTATTACTCTTTAAATCATGAGTGAGCATGTTGTTTGTTTGCATTTGCTTGTTGGGTGTTTGCACTTGATGTTACCACCCTTAGACTAGTAGCAGTAATCTTATTCGAGGACGAATGTTCCCAAGGGGGAGATATTCTAACACCTCGCAAGTTGAAATACCTAGAAAGAAGCTAATAATTGGAAATAGTCATTTTTGGGAAGAATGAAAATTTGGAAATTTGTTCAAGTTAGGAAAGTTGAGTTTTGGTCAACATCAAATGGAAATAACTCCTAGCTCAAGAAGATTTAGGTGTAGTTCCAGATATGGTTGGAAAGCTCTTGGAATGATCTTTTCAACACCGCCAAGTTTGCGCGATTCCGAGTTCGTATGGGTAAGTTAGGTTCTTTGGAAGTTGGGCTGTTGGATTAAGGAAAGGCTAATCTGGATTTCTGAAGGGTAGATTAGTCTTTTCCTTACCCAATTAATTTAATTCATTTTAATGAATTAATTAAGGGTCAAATTAGAAGGAGATCAGTTTATTCAATTGGAAATACGCTAGGGCTTGGAGAAAAGAGAAAAGAAGGGAAAGGAGAAGAGGAAAAACAAGAATTCGCCAAGAACAATCGATTTTGGTTGTGGATTCGCCAAGGAATTGGTCTTACAAGGTATGTGAGTCTTTCATAGCATTGGATTCATTCACCCACGCGCCAAGCATGTTTAGTTCAGCGAAATATGACCCTAAAAAAGTTTGAAAGTTGATGTTCTTGACATGTATTCTTGAATTTGAATATTGCTCTTGAATTTGGATGAATTGGGATGAATTGAGGAGTTTCTGAGATCTTTAAGTCGAATGATAGAATTGTTTAGAGTTAGGTTCTTGAGTACATATGCTGGGTATTGGAATCTAAAGTGAATTTGAGAAAAATATTCGAGTTTAGGCAAATTGGGGCTATAAAACGGAGAAGGAAAAGGTTGAACGTGATCTGGCACGCAAGTCCGCGTCGCGGACTTGCTCCCCCAGTGACCAAAAAGTTTCTCCACGTCGCGGTTAAGACCAGGGCTCCACTATCTCAAAATTTAATTTTGCGAGTAATTATTTACAACACCTCTGCGTCGCGGACTTGTTCCAAGACGGTGATTTTGTGACTTTTCTTATGTTTTGCTATCTAAAATCATTCCTAAACATCATGAAACATTTCCTATCACAAATCATAATCCTTGAATCCATAATTCAATTCAAGGGGATTTATTAGTCAATTCGAGAGCAGTCAAGATCAAAGTCTAGAGAAGTTCTTAAAGTTTTTCAAAAGTCTTTCACCAATGTTGTAACTTTGTTTTAAGAATTAAATTTTGAGTTCAGTAAAGAGTAAAGTTGAAGTTTTGTTCTTCAACGAAGGATATGGGGACTAAGTATTCTCAAAGAGATTTAAAATGTTTTCACATTTAAATTAGAACGAAAACTGAGATTTCCAAGATAGCCTTTGAGCTAAGTTTTTGAGCACTAATCTCAATTCACAGAAGAAGTATGTTTTTAAACACAAAGAGCTAATATAATATATTATTTTTGGGAGTAGTATTGAGCACGATGGGGAAGAGTTCATACAACTATCAACACCCTTAAACCATGTAGCCTTCATGGGTAGAAAAGGGTCATACTTTTTAGATGAATCCTTTTCGCATAGACTAGTGGATCCACTTGGTAATTCAGGTCCTATACCTTTGGCTGGGTATAGGATGCGCTGGCAGCGTGAGGAAGATCGTTGTATCATCACAATTGCTCTTATGTGATGGTTGTTGGTTAGAGAAACTCCCACATCAATAATTGCATGGTTTCTCAAGGAGTTCTGCTTAGTATGAATTGGGGTATGGGACTTCATTCATGAATTGCACAAGTAGACTTTGAGAGGGAGCATGGTATGTATTTTACGATATTATGATTATGAGTTGACATCATATTTTAACCAGTTTTCTTTTACTTTATATTTGCACTTGTTTTAAACTGCTTTATAATGAAATGAGTTCAGTTAAGTATTCATTAGTTGAGAAGAACCAATGTAAGTGTTCCTTTCAGAATCTCTTTCCAGCCTATGTTGTTTTTGCATTCCAACTCGCATACTCATACATTCAATGTACTGATGACAGTTGGCGTGCATCATCTTATGATGCAGACACAGGTAACTAGGATTGGCATTCCAGTGCAACGTTAATCCAGTGAACAGTTCAGAGTGAGTCGGTGAGCCTCCTTGCATTTCGGAGGATCTATTTTCATTGCTTTCTAGTTAGTTCATTAGGATATTGTGGGGTTTGTCCCAACATCTATCTCAGTTGCTTTAAAGGCTTTATAGACAGTCAGATGTTAGTCCTTTAAGTCTTTTCATTATCATTTCTTATTGTTAAGACTTAGGTTACCAGTTTTGTCCAAGTTGAATGTTTAACCTTTAAGCATTCTCAATTATTTTAGTATTCAGTTCAATTAAGCGCTATTGATCTTTATTAATATGCATATTGTCTTCCGCTGAGTTAAGTAAGTCAGGCCAAGGGTTCGCTTGGGGCCAGCAATGGTCTTCGAGTGCCAGTCCCGCCCAGGGTGTAGGCTCGGGGCGTGACACTATTGACACTAACATGTAAGAAAGATAAGTGAAATGTTTCATTCATCATATATGAAAAACATAAGCATTTCAAAATTACATAATAAATTCATAAAATATCAAGGTATAATGTTTTACATCCATTTGAAGAAAATTAACCACAACATATTCTAGAAGTAGTATTTGGTGAGGGTTTGCATGATCCTACGTTGGTATAGATCCATCTGGTGATCTCTTTGTCTCTTAGGTGAACGGGCGCCACCTATAATAAATGTCATGAAACCAATATTTGACTAAGTGCAGTTAATATGGGATAAAAAACTTCAAAGAGTAATTATTTACCAAGTGTTCGAATTAACTTAGAGCTAATTATAATTAATCATATGACAATGAACTCTAGCTAATAGCAATTTCCTATTCTTTGTGTATGAGCCAAGTTGCTTGGATAGTTATAGATCAGCATTTCATTTTATATTAGATTTCTAATATAGCTCTTCGAATATAGCTCTTCGAATTGATAAGAAGGTATATAAAAATTATTGTTCATCATGATAATCTTATGGTCCTTCGAAGGAGAAAAAAATTGTTACCTGAAAGTCATAACCTCCTCAAATTCAGTATCAATCTACAAAATTATGAGACAAGAAAAAATCATCATTAAGATAATGATTGCTCATTACATATTTTCCCAGTTAGGTAGGAATATGTTGCTTGTGAATTTCTTACCCAATTTCTTCCTTCACTTCTCTCACAGCTCCTTTTAAGATCTCCCCAAACTGATTTTGACATACTGTTTAAAGGGATAAGAGTATGGATATCATGTTTGAATACTTAAGTCAAAAGTGACTTTGCAATAGGGTAACATACCTCAAAAATGAAATTAGTTAGTATTTTTCATTAGCTTGAAAGAGTCGAAATAGAATATTTCTCTTGCACAACGAGCACCTAAACTGGCAAGTCTATTGGACTAAGAGACTACAGATTTCAATCGACCTCTGCAAAAATAATTTGTAATATGGTAATGCAAAAGAGATTACAAGAACAAAATATGATCCTAAGCGAGAAGCTTGAACATGCCTCTTTTTCTTTGGACTAGTCTGATTAAGCTCTTCATTATTTACATATCCAGGTGTCAGGCAAACATCCTCCATAAGAGATACAAAATTCTATGGAGGAACAATTTCTCCACCAAGTATGAAGTCTGATAGGTTAGTCATACATAATTAAAAGTTGTTTCCTAGAAGCGTTAGCTTCATACTTGACAACTTTGCTATCTTTTGAAGATGCTGCACGGGCATTTAAATGAAGCCAATTCTAAGTAAAATATATCACAAAATTCATTTACCATCTCATAAAGTACTAGTTGCCTCTCATTGCAGGCAAGGTTTCTATCAGTGTCTTGCACAGCAAAAGAACCACAACCCTCATATGTATTCTTTCTTCAAGATCCCATCATTTTTAAAACTAGACAACGTCTTCTCATTCCACGATATAGAGTAGAGATCATCTAAAGAAACTAGTAAGAGATCAAGATCACAAAAATGAAGAACTAGAGAGTCGATGAAAAATATGCTCGCAACTAACAAGTTCAAATCAAGTTTAGATTAACTTATATAGTTTAAATAATTGGTCTTGAAAAAGTGTAGATGGTAGTCCGAGGGAGAGACTATTAAATTTTTTTAGGTAAATTTGTCAACGTGAAATTTTATTAGCCTCTTGTATTAATACATATGAGGCTTGGTTTTGATTTGAAGAATGAAAAATAGAGAAAGGTGAAGAAGATTTGCTATGTAAAAGGATGTAGTATTCCATCGGTGGGAGTGTTAGGAGGTCATTTTTTTGTGTTTTCTGATTATATGAGAAGTCACACAGATGAATAGGTTATCGAAGAATATGGGGGACATTTTAACTCCATACTCTTTTATAACCCATAGATAATAAGAATATACAAAAACATCACTTTACAACTCTCCATTGACAAAAAAGTATCATTTTAATTACAAAAATTCTCCATCAATTCCCATTTTTCATTGGCCAAGGAAAAAGAATGATGTACCAATCTTAATATGTATTAAGACCAGCAGAAGAGTTATGCCAATAAAATTTTTTGTTCACAAACTTACCTGCATCATTTAATAGCCCTGCACTCGGGCAAGCATCAACACTTTTCAAAGAATATTTATTTAACTATATAAGTTGACATCAACTTGATCTGAACTTCTAGAATTGAAAATACACACTACCTCTTAATCATAATGAAACTTATCAAATTCAAAATCAAATATGTGCAAATCAATCCTCATTAATGTAGATATAAGATTAGTAAATTTCTTCAACTTCCTAATTGATGGATTTCATATAAACATATTAGTGGATCTAATGGAAATTCAAATCATTCCATTTATTGAACCCACAACACAAACATTTTCGCGTGCATCATTCAATTAATAATCCAATTTATATTCCTTAATCACAGAGTCATTAAATAAAGACCTAATAGAATAATTCTTATAAAAATATTTATATCTATTACCAGATACGTACCTGTGTTATGCTAGCACAAGGTTATGGTGTGTATAATCTTTTCTATTAAGATGAGTCTTGATAAATTATAGCATAGAGATTAAGGCAAGCCAAAAAATTTCAATTACCTAAATTTTAAGAGGAATTTCACTGGTAGTCGTAAGTGGATTTCAATGGTTTTTATGATGACATAATATGAATTTTCACGATTGAATTGTTGATAAAATTTGACAATGGACAATGGTTTTGCTTCATTTTTGGTGTTGATGGAAGATTTGATCTTCTGATTCCATTTTAACAGCACAAATTAGAGCTCTTGGAGTTGGGAACATATGTTATGGAGGCAACTGTTTTCCATAAATTATAATTAGATGGAGCCCTAATGCATATTAATGGGCGACAATAGCGTTATGGGCTTTTGGCCCATAAATCTTGTTTTTACTTATCTCGTTTGATACCCTTTGCTACTAAATTTTTAAAATTAAAGTAAGTTAACTCTATTTTGAGCGGTTATCGGATATTTAATTCACAATTAAGGGTGACTCAACAAATATGACGACCTAAATTAAAATTTCAATGAGAGGATTTTAGATTAATTGTTTTGTTTCATAGAAACAAAGTTTGTTAAAATTAGGCCAGCATGATAACAATTATATTATAATTATCTTTAGACCCACGATGGAAAAACTATTTATTCCAAAAAGGTAAAAATGAATTTATATGTGGGATTTAAAGTATAAGAAATAATTCCTTGATTCTAAGAAGATAATCAATTAACAATCGAAAGGCTAAGTTTGTGGATAAGAAGGCCCGAAAGGGTGGTAGTTTCAATGGATCTTTTTCTAAGAGACTAGTTCCTTAAGGGTATTCTAGGTACCCTATTCAGTATATGATTTAGGTTTTAGTAGGGGTCCATCAGGGGCCAACCAATTGTCATCAAACTATGGAGATTATTGTATCTTATTTCATTTAGCCTAAATGACGACATTGGACTAGATTTATTATGAATGAGGTCATCTTGGACACATTTAGAAGTGGTGCCCTAGATTCGTATAGAGTGGGTAGGTAGCTCTCCTACCCTAGTTCCAGTAGGTATAGAAGGTAATTCATACCACATAAATTGTCCTCAACATGGGTGCAATGTCCATACCATAAGTAGAGGTGGTATCTAGCCTAACCAAGGTGGTGGTCAGATAGGTAAAGGTAGTACTCTGCAAGTAGAATTGGTTCGCAAACTAGTGGTTGGGCTCGTTTCTATGCTTTCCTAAGTAGACTCGATGTTGAGGCAACTAACATGGTGAATAAATGTACCATTCTACTTTGTGACCGGATGTTACATCCCTATTTGATCCTGCTTCTACCTTTTCATATATGTCTATTTATTTTGTAGTTAGCCTTGATATGATTTGAGAATCCCTCCATGCTCATTTGCATATGTCAACTCTTGTGAGGGATTCTGCGATTGTTGATAGAATTTATTGTTCATGTGTGGTGACTTTTATGGGGTATAAGACTTGGTGACATTTTACATGGTCATTTTTTATATTATTTTGGGGATGAGTTGGTTGTCTCAACACCATGCTATTTTAGATTGTCATGCCAAGATAGTTAAATAACTATGCCGGGGATGGCTTGTAACTGAAATGATTAGAAAGAACTGAAATTTGCAGAAAAGGGTTTACATAGACCATTTCACAAACCGTGAAACAAACCACGAGATATGAATGGGATCCGAGACCAGATTTCTAAAGTTGGAAAATTGGAGGAGAGCTTCACATATGAGTTTACGGATCGTGAAAGCTTTCACAAGACGTATGTTGATCCGTGAATCAAGCCTTCAAAACACAAAAATATTGTCTTTTACGGGCACTTGTACAGCCCATGGAGGGTTATACGGCCCGTAGAAGCTCCCGTTTAAGTTGATCCTCAGAGCCCAGAACTCTCTTCAGTTCGTGGGCACCTTCACGAACCGTGAAGTGTTGTACGGTTTGTGGAAGGCTTTTGTGACGGGCCTCCATCAGTTTCTAAGTTAGGGTTAGTTTGGTCTTTTTCCACTCTTTTAATTCCTATATTATGTCAGTTTAACCTATTCTAAATGGGATTAGGGGGATTTTATCAGCCCAAACTCTCCATTCACTCATAACCTCCCTAAATTAGATTTCGTCTCTCTAGTTTTTTCTCCCAAAGGAAGAACTAGGGTTCAAAGTTTCAAGTCTCCATTCCAAGAATCAAGCCAAGGATTCTACCCCAAGTGTGTGGGATTTTATCTGTGGGTATCCCTTCACCCATTAAGTCCTAAGAAAATCCCAATTTCTCAAGTTTATGATTCCTACAAGCTATAATTTACTATGATCAAGTCATATCTTAAAATAACATGTATTTAGGTTGTAATTCATATCATGATTTTTTTCATGCTTAAAAGTCATAAGGGTTTGAATGACCATACAATCAAATAAAATAACCTTTTAATGAATTCCGTCGGCCAAATCGGAGATCTAAAGGTCCCCTCACTGAAATAATTAGTGGATCACCAAATGGGACTTTGGATCACCAAAATATTCTGAGATTTTAGGTTTTCAAGAATGGGTGAGGTAATTCGGTGTTTCACCAAACCATTTAGTGAGTCACCGAATGGACAAGTGTCCTCGCTGAATTTCTCATACAAAAAAGTTTCAGTAAAATGACCCCAACTTTTTACTCCAAACTCTATTGATGCAAACTTGGTTGTGTTGGAAAGAAGACTCATAGACTTTAATTTTATTTGTTATGGGCTACCTAAATCCTTATATTCTAAGAGATATGGTAATTTGAAGTAGACCTTAAAATGAACGCATGTGAAAACTTTGCCAATAGGAATGCTTTGAACTTGGCTTGGTGTTTGAGATACCTTACAATCCAAACACATTTTGTACGCTTACTACACTTATTAAAGGAAATTAACATATGTGTATAACTTAGAAATCATTAGGTTCAATCCTATATGCCTACGGTATGAATATTTGCTTAGAGTTGTAAGGCATTGCATGTCTTTCTTCGTGCTATTATTTGATTGTGATTAGTATCTGGTGATTCAAATTGATATTTAACTCTTCCACTCTTTTCTCTCAAAGATAGCGAGGATATGTTCAGGAGAAGCCTAATTTAAGGCACCAGAGCTAGTTATTGTTGTTACTCACGGTAGAGTACGAGCTAAAAGAGGTGTTAAGGGTAGGGAAAGAGCAGAAGTTCCAACAAGGGCCAGAGCCCTAGTTGTTGATCAAGTATGAGACAAGAGTCCCCTACACCCCAAAAGGCTCTTGGGATAGTAACAAAGAAGATAAGGAACTAGTTCAAGAGACTATTGCACTCGCCCCTACTTTTTCAGATGTGTTAGCTCAGTGATGACCTTGTTGGGTAGTTTGACAGGGATTAGGTAGCACCCACAGTTCCCACGGGGCACTATTTTGGAGTCTAGTATGCTGCAGTTGTGGCCTTATGAATGGATGATATTTCAGAGATAGGGGGTGTTTTCAAGGCTGATATCTGGATAGATAATTACTAGATATGAGCATGATCTATTTTGGAGGTTTATTAAAATAAAGTATCTCATTTTCTTTGGTACAGAGTCTAAGAATGCTTATAAATTCATTAGTGATTGTCATGAGAGGCTCCATAAGGCAGGAGTAGTATATATATGGAGTGGATTTTGTTTATCTTTCAGCAGCTTAGAAATGCTAAGTTATGGTGGCAGACATTTGTGGAGTATAGGCTCATTAGTTTGCTTCTGTTGACCTGGACCCGCTTCTACTCTATTTTTAGAGTAACATGTTCTTCGTATTTTTAGGCAGGAACTTGTATGTTGCACCCTATGAGACCCTTTTTCACTCTCTCTCCAAGTATTCTTTACAGCTCTGTGGAAAAGAGTATTAGGTTATAACACCTGGAAACTAGTAGGCTAATCTAGGGTTTGACGTGAGGCTTAGAGTTGTGAATTTAACCTCTCATACTTAGAATGAAGGGTTTCGGGGTTAAACGTCAAGGTACGACTCCCCAAGGACCAACCAAGGGTCCTTGAGAAGGACCCTAGGTCTACCCAAGAAAGCTGCCCAAAACAGCAGACTCACGAAAGGGGGCCCACACCCCATGGGTGAGGGGTCATGGGTCAGGGTCCCAAAAACAAGCTGCAGACCACCACTAATGGTTGACCAGCACACTCCATGGGTCCACTCACGGCCCGTGGGCGTGGTCTCGTGGGTGAGGCAGTGGTCATGACTTAGATAGCTAAGTGAGGGCATGATGGAACTTTCCCAAGTTAATTAGGGGTTAAGTGGTGTCGTTTTATTAGAGATTAGACCACATATATAAAGACATTAGACCCCTAGATTCATTGATCCTAGTCATTAATTCAACTCACCCAAAAGAACCCAATTCCCTCCAAGAAATTTTCTCTCTAGAAAGTGAAGAAGAAGAGAATCAAGTTAGATCAAGTCAAGACTCCTTTGTTGCAAGCTTTGTGGGGATTTATAATCAAGGTATGATAGTTTATTCATCCATATATTCTTCCATCTATGGAATCCCCTAGTTATACCACAATTGTGAAGATGAAATCCCCAATTCAAATTAGGGTTCCTTCCAATATTATGGGTTATGTTGAGTATGAATCTAATTCAGTGGATATCACTTGTTTATGATTGATTTAGTAGTGAATCATGTAATTGTGATGATATAACATGTTTTTCATGGCTAACCCTAGTTTAATTGATGAAATTGAAGTAATGTGGGTTTATGCCTTGTGAAGGGAAATTAAGGATTTATAGATAATCTTCTAGAATTGATGATAGGTATAGTAATTGTTAAAGAAGAAAAGCATGTAGACATGAATTGAATTATATTATAGTATATATGATGGATCATGACTGGTAATGATTGAGATTGAGCCTTTATGGTGATATATGATTAGAATTGCTTAAGAATGAAGCTTAGGACTAGAATCTCTTGTGATCTAGGTATGTATGATGATTGTAAGAAGTAAAGATTTGAGAGTAAGGCTAGTAGTTATGAATGTTGATCACTAGGGTTTTGAAAGTAAAGTCAATATGATGAATTATGTATGTAAAGCCTTAAATAGTGAAGCTATATGATGATGGTAAACTACTAGTTAGAGTTATTGTGGAAGGACTTCACCCACATAACCTAGATTATGAAAGTATGAGATTATGCATGTTATTATAGAACTTATGTAAATGCTTTATAAACACTTTGAGAGTGAAGTGTATGATTATCATATGTTGTTGTGTTGTTGAAAGAATATTCCCATATACACACTTAGGCATGAATATGCTAGAGACAAAAGGTTCTCTCACATAGAATGATTCTAGGTTAAAAGGCTTACTCACCTAAAATGAATCAAAGAGTGTTAGCCTGTAATAGCTTAAAGTTGTGACATAAGATCTCTTCATGATAACTTGACTTGGTAAGACAAGACCATCTCAAGGGTAGCTTGAGTATAATACCTCATGGTCGCCTTAGATTGGGTAATCACACTCTTCCTAAGAGTAGCTTGCACTAGTGTTCATGGAATGTTTGCATGGTAGCATGACTTGGTGTCACGACCCAAGAGCACTACCCCCCAGTCGTAACACGGCGTACTCAACCTCGAAGAGGTCTAAAACAAGCCTCTTAGATAATTCATTTCATAGACACTAGAAAATAGTGCAGAATTAAAACCTTATTCAAAACATAAGCCTCAAAGGTCATCAACATAAAAATCTTTATACACAAGCGGAAGACTAGTCTCACATGGCCATCCTTAGACAAACATACAAGATAGGGTCACGCCCATTTATATGATCGAAAATACTAAAGTCTATTACAAAAGTCTCAATACAAAACTAGAAACATAGAGTCCTTGTCCTCAAACATATGAGGACATACCAAGATAGGTCTTGAGAGAACTTCTAATCCCAAGCTTCAAATCTAAGCTAGATCAATCACTTCCCCACACCTACACTTTGTAGAAAATAAAGAATGGGGTTAGCACAATTAAGTACCAAGTATGATAATCATGCAAAAAGATGCTAAAAATGACATTTGAGTTGAAAGCCATGCTTTATGCCATTTTAGTAAAAACTTCATGACATGATACTAAGGAATAATAATCATCACATTCAATATATCTCATACATCACATTTAGGCAAGAACCACATATAATCCATAAGTACATACATCAATAAGCCAGTCAACCTCTTAGGACCTCTATCTAGAGTTACCCTAAGACACACACCTAAGTAAAACATGAAGTGGCCGCCCATACAACCTCTTCATACCACACCTAGGTATACCTCAAGCCTACAATAGACAAGAACCTTTACATTTATACACAACATGCTAAGTAATCATTTCATCAATATAAGCTACTCATTCATCATTTCATTTAGACAAGAAGTCAACATCTTCATTAAGCCATTTAGGACACATTCATTCCTTTAGAGGACTTTCACTCATTAGCCATTAAGGCTTAGGGAACTCACTTTAGTATCTTCAAAGCCTACTCATGCCATATGTAGATAGCATCCCATACTACTACCTACACGTTGTAGAGCCTATCCAATAACTAGAGTGCACATCCCACATGATGGGAATATGCATTAACCGACATAGACCATGAGAGCTAGACATGGAATCCAGTGTTCTACGCCCACACCGAAAAGAGGTGTTATACTTGCCTAAGGTAGAACTAGATAATATTATAGAGTTGGTGTAGACCACTAGCTAATATATCTCCTATATGGGCACATAGTTCTGGGTTAGGAAGATGTTCATTAGAACTCTAGCCTATCATTGGGAGAGTTTCCATCTAACCCTATCCACTTGGTTCTAAGCCTTCATTCCTATAGAATATTTCATTCACATTCATTGTACTTGAGAGGGCTACCAATACTAGGTCTACCCACCCAAAGTACATTACACAAGAAAGGGTCATTTCACTAGGTCTTTCGATTCAAGGTACATTAAGGACAACTCATGACTTTCCAAGAAAGGTGCCTTCTACATTGGGTCTACCGATTCAAGGTCATTACTCATTCATTCATGAAAGGGTGCCTATACTAGGTCTACTAATTCAATACATCAATCACACTTCATGGAGGGGATACCACATTTGGTCCACCAGTCCTAAGATACACTAATCACATCACATTCAATTACACAAGGAGGAGGATGCCCTAGGCCTACCAAATCAATGTGCAAGATTTCATTACAATATTAGGAGGACCTTTCACATTAGATCACCCTCATACATGGCCATTAAGACAGAACATACTTTCCATCACAATACAATAATACTACACACAAGATCATCATTTAAATCACATAAACACCTTCATATTATACAACCATCTATACAATAACATGATAACACTTCAATTCACCATTTAATGCCTTCATGGCCATAATCATAACACATTCAATATATAACCACCTCCACCTCTCAAGTGGATCAATCCATACAAGAACAATTCTACTATAACATGAAGTTAGGTCAACTTACCATTCTCCAAAGCCATAATCCCCATTACTCAATTCCCCAACAACTCACCATAATTAGGTATAAACAAAAATAGAAATAAATAATACAATTCAGTCTAAGAACAATTCCATCATCATCCAATCATACCATAAAACCCACTTCATAAGCCAAATTTAGTAGTTTAGTGAAATCATGGGTTCATAGAGTTTTTTCATCTTAAAAACATCAATTAAACATCAACATAATCATAACTTATCAATTGAAATCGTTTGATGCAAGAACCCATGAGTTTGAGTAAGAATTAGGGTTTTTCATAAACTTTGGAAACTTGGAAACTATTTTGAAATTGACTCTAGGGTAAAGCTTGCCCTAGATAAAGGATCACCATACCTTAACCTTGATGAACCCATTCGAAATTGAAGAAGAAACCCTTCAAAATCCACAGCCCTAGCTTGATCTTCACCTTGACCTTCAATGGAGTTCTAGAGAGAACCTTTTTGGAAAGGAAGGGTTTTATTTGAAAAATGAATTCTAAACAGGGAAATTATAGTTTTAAAATACTTAAAATACCTAAAAATACATAAAATAACCGTCCATGTCTTAATAGGAACGTGGGGTGAATTTACCAACTCACCCCTCAAGTTGGCCGAAACATGACAGATTGCAGGGGTGACTTGCGAGATCCCCACCTACGGACCGTAAGTAGGCTAACGGAGCATCCTGCTGGTCCGTAGTTGGTGACTGAGACTTGGCCGTGAGAGCTAACTCCCTAGGCTAAATCTTGAATTACGAAGGCAGATTTATGGGGAGTCAATGGACTTACTGACCGTAAGTCATGGTTGTAGTTCACCCCTTTTTGGCAGCTTGGGGTATAAACTTAGGGTCCTCGAACAAGTTTTAGACCTCAAACAACACACCAACTTCAATGACAACACACTAGAACATACTAGCACCAAAAGACTAATTTTCGAACGTCATGGTTGTCCCTTGATGTTTGACCTCAAAACTCTTCAAACAAAACTTTAAAAGCCAAAACTCATCATTTTAACAAGTTATCAACTTCCAAAACACATGCCAAGCTCTAGTTCATCCTATTTCATTATTAGGGTCATTACATTATCCCCCACTTGGGAACATTCGTCCTCGAATGACACTTAAACATATTATGGGTAACAACTCAAGATTAGCAGCCCACAATCATACATACAAAATTATATACAATACACATAGCTAGAAGGAACATCAACTCCACATAAAAAGGCTCAAACAACTTCATGCAATTCAAGAAAGTAGTAATAAATCTACCAACTCCTTATACATCAAACCTTACCATTTCTCATTTCATTGGAGGAACTTCCTTCTCCACATCATATCATGCTCATCATAACATCATTAACCACATTATGAAATTTCACTTAGAAGCACAATTATGCAACATCTTCAAGAACACATCTAAGAATGCTCAACAAGTCAACTCATGCAACATTTAGGCAACTCATCGTAGATGCATATAAACATGAGGAAAACACAATTCATGAAAACTCATTTTCTCATTTAACAAGAATACAACTAGAAATTGCATAACATAAGGAATCTATGGCAACTTAAATTCACACATAACTCCATAATATGCAACAAGCTATTAGAAACTCTTGGTCACAAGCTTGAATAAGAATAGAAGGAAAGAGATAAGGATATAAACACTCTCAACAACCAACTATTCAACATACCATCCTCCACTTACGATAAAACCCAACTAAGGCTAAAATGACACGACAAGGAAATACAACTTGGTGGTACCTTCGTCCGAATTTGCTCCATTGGTAAATTGGAGAGCATAGAAACGAGTCTTCTTTTGATCATCAAGATTTGGGCCATTGAGAGGAGCTTGCTTGGCCTCCCGACGTAGGAGTAGGACAATTTCTCACTTGGTGATCATGTTTTCCACAACCATAGCACCAAAAGTGTCGGCTAAGGACTTTCCAAAATATTTCTTCCCACAAGTAGCACAAAGAGGTTTAGAAAATTGAGATCCACTACTCTTCTCCTCATTAGCCTTAGGAGCACTTGAAGAATCTTGATAAGGAGCTCTCTTCTTGAATCTAGATTGCCCTTGTTCGTTGGACCTATCCCTCTTCAACCCTCTATTCACCCTCTTAAGTTTGAACTCCTCAATAGATTAAGCATAGACCATGAGTCAAGAAATAATCATGTCATCATGAAGCATTACCATATGCTACTCCTCCTTCACAAGGTCGGATACACCGGTCACAAACCGACTCATTTCATCTCTAGGATTAGACACCAAAGATGGGGCATACCTAGACAACTCGGTAAACATTAAGGAGTACTCTGGCACATTCATGTTACCTTATCTAAGGTTTATAAACTCCTCAACCTTACACTCCCTCTTCTCAAGGGGAAAGTACCTACAAAGGAAAGCTTCCTTAAACAACTCCCATTCAATGGGACCTGCTCCAACCGGCCTATTACCCTTCCATTGTGTATACCAAATTTGGGCTACGTCCTTCAATTGATAGGTAGCAAGTTCCGTTTTCTCAATTGAAGTCACTCCCATAGCACTAACAATCTTATATACCTCATCTAAGAATTCTTGGGGATCTTCTCCCACTCTAGAGCCAAGAAAAATAGGAGGATTCATCCTCACAACGTCTCTTAATCTAGAAGCCATAATGCTCGCCATCGCATTCACTCTAGGCCCCACATCCCTATTCACTTGGGCAGTCATGGCTTTGGCCAAAGTTAGAAAAGCCGCCCTAATCTCTTCATTAGTCATGGCCGGGGGAACCACCAGAACTTTATTCTCTTGATTGCCTATAGGCACTTGGTCACCTTGAAGACCTTGGGGAGGAACTCCTCCATCCACATTCTCCTCTTCTGCTCTCCTAGGGTTAGCCCTTGTATTCATATCCTATAAACACAAGAGAAAGGATTACGAAAAGGATACTTATAGAACCAAACTATAAGGCACGATGTCAAGAATATGAAACAAGTGTAACTTCTATCGTCCTATAGCCTCTCGCTCATAGATGTGTCGTGACTCACAACGATGAACTAGACTCTACTAGATGTGGCTTGTGAGACTTTGAACCTAAAAACCATTTTCCAAAACCTTATGCTCTGATACCAAGTTTGTCACGACCCGAGAGCAACCCCCAATCGTAACACGACGTACTCGACCTCGAAGAGGTCTAATTCAAGCCTCTTAGGTCATTCATTTCATAGACACTAGAAAATAGTGCGGAATTAAAAACTTATTCAAAACATAAGCCTCAAAGGTCATCAACATAAAAATCTTTATACGCAAGCGGAACACTAGTCTCACATGGACATCCTTAGACAAACATACAAGATAGGGTCACACCCCTTTATACGATCAAAAATGCTAAAGTCTATTACAAAAGTCTCAATACAAAACTAGAAACATAGAATCCTTGTCCTCGAACATATGAGGACATACCAAGATAGGTCTTGAGAGAACTACTAATCCCAAGCTTCGACTCCAAGCTAGATCAATCACTTTCCCACACCTACACTTTGTAGAAAATAAAGAATGGGGATAGCACAATTAAGTACCAAGTATGATGACCATGCAAAAACATGCTAAAAAGGACATTTGAGTTAAAAGCCATGCTTTATGCCATTTTCGTAAAAACTTCATGACATGATATAAAGGCATAATAATCATCACATTCAATATATAAAGTCTCATACATCACATTTAGGCAAGAACCACATATAACCCATAAATACATACATCAATAAGCCATTCAACCTCTTAGGACCCCTATCTAAAGTTACCCTAAGACACACCTAAGTAAGACATGAAGTGGTCGCACATACAACCTCTTCATACCACACCTAGGTATTCCTCAAGGCTATAATAGACAAGAACCTTTCCATTTATACACAACATGCTAAGTAATCATTTCATCAATATAAGCTACTCATTTATCATTTCATTTAGACAATAAGTCAACATCTTCATTAAGCCATTTAGGACACATTCATTTCTTTAGATGACTTTCACTCATTAGACATTAAGGCTTAGGGAACTCACTTTAGTATCTTCAAAGCCTACTCGTGCCATGTGTAGATAGCATCCCATACTACTACCTATACGTTGTAGAGCCTATCCAATAACTAGAGTGCACATCCCACATTATGGGAATAGGCATTAACCGACATAGACCATCAGTGCTAGACATGGAATCCGGTGTTCTACCCCCACACCGAAAAGAGGTGTTCCACTTGCCTAAAGTAGAACTAGATGATATTATAGCGTTGGTGTAGACCACTAGGTAATATATCTCCTATATAGGCACATAGTTCTGGGGTAGGAAGATGTTCAGTGGAACTCTAGCCTATCATTGGGAGAGTTTCCATCTAACCTTATCCACTCGGTGCTTAGCCTCCATTCCTATAGAGTATTTCATTCACATTCATTGTACTTGAGAGGGATACCAATACTAGGTCTACCCACCCAAAGTACATTACACAAGAAAGGGTCATTTCACTAGCACTTCCGATTCAAGGTACATTAAGGATAACTCATGACTTTCCAAGAATGGTGCCTTCTACATTGGGTCTACCGATTCAAGGTCATTACTCATTCATTCATGAAAGGGCACCTATACTAGGTCTACTAATTCAATACATCAATCACACTTCATGGAGGGGATACCACATTTGGTCCACCGGTCCTAAGATACACTAATCACATCACATTCAATTACACAAGGAGGAGGATGCCCTAGGCCTACCAAATCAATGTGCAAGATTTCATTACAATATTAGGGAGGACCTTTCACATTAGATCACCCTCATACATGGCCATTAAGAGAGAACATACTTTCCATCACAATACAATAATACTACACACAAGATCATCATTGAGATCACATAAACACCTTCACATTACACAACCATCTATCATATAACATGATAACACTTCAATTAACCATAAAATACCTTCATGTCCATAATCATAACACATTCAATATATAACCACCTCCACCTCTCAAATGGATCAATCCATACAAGAACAATTCTACTATAACATGAAGTTAGGTCAACTTACCATTCTCCAAAGCCATAATCACCATTACTCAATTCCCCAAAAATTCACCATAATTAGGTATAAATAACAATAGAAATCAATAATACAATTCAATTTAAGAACAATTCCATTATCATCTAATCATAACCATAAAACCCACTTCATAAGCTAAATTTAGTAGTTTAGTGAAATCATGGGTTCATAGAGTTTTTTCATCTTAAAAACATCAATTAAACATCAACATAATCAGAACTTATCAATTGAAATCGTTTGATGCAAGAACCCAGGAGTTTGAGTAAGAATTAGGGTTTTTCATAAACTTTGGAAACTTGAAAACTATTTTGTAATTGACTCTAGGGTGAAGCTTTCCCTAGATAAAGGATCATCATACCTTAACCTTGATGAACACAAACTAAATTGAAGAAGAAACCCTTGAAAATCCGTAGCCCTAGCTTGATCTTCACCTTGACCTTTAATGGAGTTCTAGAGAGAACATTTTTGGAAGGGAAGGGGTTTATTTGAAGAATGAATTCTAAATAGGGAAATTATAGTTTTAATATACTTAAAATACCTAAAAATACATAAAAATAACCGTCCATGTCTTAATAGGAACGTGGGGTGAATTTACCAACTCACCCATCAAGTTGGTCGAAACTTGACAGATTGTAAGGGTGACTTACGAGACCCCCACCTATGGTCCGTAGGTGGGCTTATGGAGCGTCCTGCTGGTCCGTAGTTGGTGGCTGAGACTTGGCCATGGGAGCTAAGTCACACTAGGCTAACTCTTGACTTACGGAGGCAAACTTACGGGGCGTCAATGGACTTACTATCCGTAAGTCATGGCCGTAGTTCACCCCTTTTTGGCAGCTTGAGGTCTAAACATAGGGTCCTCCTCAAGGACCCTTAGGGTGGTCCTTGGGGATTAGTACCCATACGTTTAACCCCTACACATGTCCATCTAGGTACTAGGGTCACTTCTACAAGTTTTAGACCTAAAACAACATACCAATTTCAATGACAACACACTAGAACATACTAGCACCAAAAGACTAATTTCTGAACGTCATGGTCGTCCCTTGACGTTTGACATCAAAACTCTTCAAACTATACTTTAAAATCAAACTCATCATTTTAACAAGTTACCAACTTCCAAAACACATGCCATGCTCTAGTTCATCCTATTTCATTTTTAGGGTCATTACACTTGGTTAGGCCAAACCACTTCATTGGTAGCTAGGATGGTGAAATAATACCCTTCTGTGTGTATCTTGGACTTGCATGATAGTATGCCTCCTTTGGTAGCATGGTCTAGCCTAGTATGGTGACTATTCCACAGTAGCTTGTCTAGTCCAATATGGTGACTATTTCTTGGTAGCTTGGTCTAGCCTAATAGGGTACTATTCCTTGGTAGTCTAGAAATGATAAATAGAAATCATTTAAGTATGATAGCCTAAAGTGTTACTAAGTATGGGTAGGAATATGGGGTCTTATCCATGCATTACACAAGTATTACTTGAAGTTCTTATGAAACATCTCTCTTATATGTTGCATGCTTAGCTTGGATTGAGTAATAGTACTTTTCCTTGGTAGCCTTGAATAGGTAAATTATAACCATTCATGAGTAATGACTTGTCTTGGACTAGTAAAAAGGTACTCGTCCATGAATAACAAGAATAGCTAAAGAGGGACTAGTCCTAGTTGAAATAGGATGTTGATGATGGAACTAGATTACTTCAAGGAAGTTGTGTAAGTATGTCCTAATATGAGATTTGCATATATGATATATGCTTAGTTTGGATTGTTGCTATAGTTGCCTTCCATTTTATGTTGGACTAAAGGTGAAGATTTCCTTGTCTATGAGAAGTAAGCTAAGGATGAGATCCAAAGATGGTAAGTATGATTATGATGACCAAAAAGGGATACTAAGTCTGGGTGGGTTTATGGGGTCTCATCCATGCATTGCACAAGTATGCTTTGAGGTTACTTGAGAAGTAGTTCTCTTATGATATGAAGGACTAAGGGTTGACTAATGCTTATATTATGTCTATGTTGGAGATTATACCTATGACTATGTTATTGTCTCTTATTCTTATAGTTTATGTTTCATGAAGTGTCTCTTTTGTTTATGGCATTTGTCTTATGTTGACTAACTCTTATGTTATGTTCTTATGATGTTATGCTAGCTATCATATTTAGTACATTTTGTACTAACGCATACTCTTGCCTACATTCTTATCAAATGTAGGGTCCGATGATCTTGAGTTCCATCTTTGAGGCTAGGTTCTTAGTGGGAGTAATGAGTTGAAGATTGGTGAATCGTTATAGCATCGAGGATAAAGACATCATTTCATTTATGTCTTTCTTTTATGTTTAAAACTATTGTATGGGCAGTGTCCCAAGAGTTATTTAAAGTTGTTTTAGATGGTTTGAGACAAAATGTTAAAGACTTCTGCTTCATTTTATGAAACTTCGATTGTTATGAAAAATGTTTTAAATTTCCGCACTTTTCTATTAACTTATGTTTTGATATTCTAAGTGGCTTACATTAAGTCCTTCGGGGTTCTATGTGTCATGTTACATCTAGGGTGTACCCCTGGGTCTTGACCAACTTGGTAATCAGAGCACAAGGTTTAGAATGGTTCTAGGATGTCTCAAACCACATTTAGTAGAGTCTTGTTCATAAATGTGAAGCGCACCACATTTATGAATAGGAGGCTATAGGATGTTTAGGAAATCTCACTTCTTCATTCTCTAATTCGTGCCATAGAGTTTGTCTCTACTAGGTCTTTCTCCTAATCTGTGCCCTATGGTTTTCAGGATGGCTAATACAAGGGTAAATTCTATGAGGGATGAGGAAGGCAATGTGGAGCAAGAGGTTCCTCTCTAAGCTTCTCCCCAAGCTCCAATTGACCCTATAGGGGAGAACGTTACTAATTCAGAGTTTAGGTCGGCTATCCAAATGTTGTCTCAAGCCGTGACGGCTCAAGTCAATAGGAAAGTGATTGCTCCGGTGAACCCTAATGTGAATTCTACGGCTTTAAAAGTGAGAGGTTTTATAAGGATGAACCCTCTGAAGTTTTATGGCTCCAAGGTGGAAGAGGATCCTAAGGTGTTTATAGATGAGGTTTATAAGGTAGTTGATATCATGGGGGGTGACTTCGGTAGGGAAAGTGGAGTTAGCCTCTTACCAATTGAAAGGTGTTGCTCAAATATGGTATGATTAATGGAAAGAGAGTAGACCGGTAGGAGCGGGTCCCGTAGAGTGTGAAGTGTTTAAGTTGGCATTTCTTGATAGGTTCTTTCCCCTAGAGTTGAGGAGGCTAATATACAAGAGTTCATTAACCTTAAGCAAGGTAGCATGAGTGTTTAGGAGTATGCCTTGAAATATACTCAACTATCCAAGTATGCTCCAACTTTAGTGGCACATTCGAGGGCTAAGATGAATAAGTTCATGATGGGAGTGTCCGACTTAGTACCAAAAGAATATCGTACGACAATGCTTGTTGGTGATATGGATATCTCACATCTTATAGTGTATGCCCAACAAATTGAGAAGTCAAAACTCAAGGAAGAGAAATCTAGGGAAAAAAGAGGTCTAGAATGGAAGATGATAAGTCAATTCATGATGGGTCCGATGGACATGGTCTCTCTAAGAATCGACAAAGGTTTTCTGGACAAGGTGCTTCTAATGCTTCTAAGTATAAGGAAGAGAGGGTGTCTAACCCTAAGCCACAAGGAATTAGTAATGAGTCCCTATGGCCTACTTGTGCTAGGTGTGGAAAGATGCATGAGGGTAGATGTTTGGCCGATAGAGAGGGTTGCTTTAGTTATGGTTAAAGTGGCCACAAGATGAGAGATTGTCCAAAGGCAAAGAATACGAGAAGAGAGGGTAAGCAAGTTGCAACTAGTGGTCTGAATGAGAATGCTCAAAAGAAGAATAGGTTACATGTTCTTCAAGCTAGAAATAAACAAGAGTGACCTTCTAATGTTGCTACCGGTATGTGCTTTATGTTTTATTAGATTCCGGACTTGTTTGTCTTTTATGACTTGATATGCTAGACTTTGATGTTGTCTTAATATGAATGAGCTTTATTATGGTTATGTCTTGTTGATAGTAGAACCCTACTTAGCCATTTTGAGCTTTAGGTATGTTGGTGAGAGCTTAAGTGATAACTTTATCCGACTTTAGAATTAAAAGTGATGGTGCTTAGAAAGTCCACCTAGGATTACTCCCAAGGGGGAGATGGTGTGCCTAGATAGGAAGGTCATTGTGTGTATATGTGTGGCCATGATTTCTTTATATGCATGTTCATGAAAAAGCTTAGGTCTTGATAGAAATGACTTATGTGAATTGTTTTCCTCATGTTGTAGTGCATTGAGTAAAGTTGCCTATAGAATTTCATGAGATAAATAGATCAGCATGTCCTATCTTGGAGTTGAGAGTTTCCTCCTTGGAAGAATGTTATAAGTATAGATTGCATATAGACTTCATGAAAGTTTGTTGAGCATGAGTTAGTGTGGAGATGATAGTTCCTCCTTGAATATGAGTAGATGTAGAATTTCATGCATTTTGGGTTGTTAGATTTAGTTCTTACTCCCCTGTGTTGCATTAAGTATGTTTAGCTTGGAGTTGAAGTTTTTCTCCTTGGTTGTGTGCATTTAAATGTGTTGCATACATGATGGGCATCTAGTTTAGAGTCGTTTCCTTCAAGAGGTGTTTAGAATCATCATTCGAGGATGCATGTTCCTAAGGAGGAGATATTGTAACACTCGGAAACTAGTAGGCTAATCTAGGGCTTGATGTGAGGGTTAGAGTTGTGAATTTAACCTCCCATACTTAGAATGAAGGGTTTCGGGGTTAAACATCAAGGTACGACTCCCCAAGGACTAACCAAGGGTCCTTGAGGAGGACCCTAGGACTGCCCAAGAAAGCTTCTCAAAATAGTAGACTCACGAAAGGGGACCCACGCCCCGTAGGGGGGCCCATGCCCCGTAGGTGAGGGATCATAGGTCAGGGTCCTAGAACCAAGCTGCAGACCACCACCCACGGTTGACCAGCACTCCCCATTTGTCCACTCACGGCCAGTGGGCATGGTCTCGTAGGTAAGGCATTAGTAATGACTTAGGTGGTTAAGTGAGGGCATGATGGAACTTTCCCAAGTTAATTAGGGGTTAAGTGGTGTCATTTTATTAGAGATTAGACCACCTATATAAAGACATTAGACCTCTAGATTCATTGATCCTAGTCATTAACTCAACTCACCCAAAAGAACCCAATTCCCTCCAAGAAATTCTCTCTCTATAAAGTGAAGAAGAAGAGAATCAAGTTAGGTCTAGTCAAGACTCCATTGTTGCAAGCTTTGTGGGGATTTATAATCACGGTATGATAGCTTATTCATCCATAGATTCTACCATATATGGAGTCACCTAGTTATACCACAATTGTGAAGATGAAATCCCCAATTCAAATTAGGGTTCCTTCCAATATTATGGGTTATGTTGAGTATGAATCCAATTGAGTGGATATTGCTTGTTTATGATTGATTTAGCAGTGAATCATGTTATTGTGATTATATTACATGTTTTCCATGGCTAACCCTAGTTTAATTGATGAAATTGAAGTAATGTGGGTTTATGCCTTGTAAAGGGAAATTGAGGATTTATAAATGATCTTATAGAATTGATGATAGGTATAGTAATTGTTCAAGAATAAAAGCATGTAGACATGAATTGAATTAGATTATAGTACATATGATGGATCATGACTAGTAATGATTGAGATTGAGCCTTTATGGTGATATCTGATTAGAATTGCTTAAGAATGAAGTTTATGACTAGAATGTCTTGTGATCTAGGTATGTATGATGATTGTAAGAAGTAAAGCTTTGAGAGTAAGGCTTGTAGTCATGAATGTTGATCACTAGGGTTTTGAAAGTAAAGACAATATGATGAATTATGTATGTTAAGGCTTAAAGAGTGAAGCTTATATGATGATGGTAGACTACTAGATAGAGTTATTGTGGAAGGACTTCACCCACATGACCTAGATTATGAAAGTATGAGATTATGCATGTTCTTATAGAACTTTTGTAAATGCTTTATGAACACTTTGAGAGTGAAGTGTCCATGAGTATGATATGTTGTGTTTTTGAAAGGATATTCTCATATACACACTTAGGCATTAATATGCTAGGACACGAAAGGTTCTCTCACATAGAATGATTCTAGGTTGAAAGTCTTACTCACCTAAAATGAATCAAAGCATGCTAGACTAGAATAGCTTGAAGTTGTGGCATAAGATCCCTTCATGAATAGCTTGAATTGGTAAGACAAGACCATCTCAAGGGTAGCTTGAGTATAAGACCTCATGGTAGCCTTGATTGAGTAATCACATTCTTCCTAAGGGTAGCTTGCATTAGTGTTCATGGAATGCTTGCATGGTAGCATGACTTGGTTAGGCCAAACAACTTCATTGGTAGCTAGGATGGTGAAATAATACCCTTCCTTGTGTAGCTTGGACTTGCATGATAGTATGCCTCCTTTGGTAGCATGGTCTAGCCTAGTATGGTGACTATTCCATGGTAGCTTGTCTAGTCCAATATGGTGACTATTACTTGGTAGCTTGGTCTAGACTAATAGGGTGATATTCCTTGGTAGTCTAGACATGATATATAGAAATCATTTAAGTATGATAGCCTAAAGTGGTACTTAGTATGGGTAGGACTATGGGGTCTTATCCATGCATTGCACAAGTATGACTTGAAGCTACTTATGAAGCATCTCTCCTATATGTTTTATGGTTAGCTTGGATTGAGTAATAGTACTTTTCATTGGTAGCCTTGAATAGGTAAATTATAACCATTCATGAGTAATGACTTGTCTTGGACTAGTAAAAAGGTACTCTTCCATGAATAACAAGAATAGCTAAAGAGGGACTAGTCCCTAATTTAAATAGCATTTTTATGATGGAACTAGATTACTTCAAGGAAGTATTGTAGGTATGTTCTAATATGAGATTTGCACATATGATATATGCTTAGCTTGGATTGTTGCTATAGTTGCCTTCCATGATATGTTGGACTAAAGGTGAAGATTTCTTTGTCTATGAGAAGTAAGATAAAGATGAGATCCAAAGATGGTAAGTATGATTATGATGACAAAAAAGGGATACTTAGTGTGGGTGGGATTATGGGGTCTCATCCATGCATTGCAAGTATGCTTTGAGGTTACTTGAGAAGTAGTTCTCTTATAATATGAAGGACTAAGGGTTGACTAATGCTTATATTATATTGGAGATTATGCCTGTGACTATGTTATTGTCTATTATGCTTATAGTTTATGTTTCATGAAGTGTCTCATGATTATGGCATATGTCTTATGTTAACTAACCCTTATGTTATGCTCTTATGATGTTATGCTAGCTATCATATTTAGTACATTTTGTACTAACGTATACTCTTGCCTACATTCTTATCAAATGTAGGGTCCGGTGATCTTGAGTTCCATCTTTGAGGCTAGGTTCTTAGTAGGAGAAAGGAGGTTAAGATTGGTGAGTCCTCATAGCATCGAGCATAAAGCCACTATTTCCTTTATGTTTTTTTTATGTTTTAGACTATTGTATGGGTTGTGTCCAAAGAGTTATTCAAAGTTGTTTTAGATTGTTTAAGACAAAGTGTTAAAGACTTCCGCTTCGTTTTATGAGACTTCGATTGTTATAAAAAATGTTTTAAATTTCAACACTTTTCTATTATCTTATGTTATGATATACTAAGTGGCTTACATTGAGTCCTTCGGGGTTTTATGTGCCATGTTACATCTAGGGCATATCCCTGGGTCATGACACAGGCGTTTCATCAAAGGTCTAAAGATGGGACTCAAGTTAGTAGTGCTCTAGATGGTGTTTTCTAGAATGACTTTTGAGGAAGTGGTTGAGCATTGAAGAACGTGGAGAAGGTGAAGCATGATTTTTGTTCTAACTCACTGTATAAGAAGTCCAGAAAGGGTGGTGGTTTTAGTTGGTCCTTCTCTAAGAGACTAGTTCCTCAAGGGTATTTTGGATGCCTATTCAATTCGCAATTCAGGTATCATCCAAAATTCATCAAAAAAGAAAGGTCACTCCATGTACTTTGTTTCAAAACAAAGGTTAATATTAGAAAGGTATTTTACAAGTGTGGTTAGCCTAGACACATTCAAAAGTGGTGCCCCTGATTTAGACACAAAGAAAAGGTAACTTAGTAGCACGCTCCCTAAGCTCCATTTCTAGAAGGTAATAGAGGTAGTTTGTAATACAAAGATCATCCTTAGCTTAGGTGAAGTAACGTAGGTAGAGGTGGTATCGGTAGTGTAGATGACTTGAATTACTGAAGGACTATGATATCACCATGTTGTATCATCTAGGGAAGGCCAATGTAGTGGCTGATGCTTTTAGTATAAGGAGTCTTGTTGCTATTAGGTTTGAGGAGAGGCCATTGGCTAGACATATTCAGAGGTTAGCCAACAGTCTTATCTGGTTGTATATTTATGAGGAGAGTGGTGGTTTGATTGCTTTTATAGAGGCCCAATCTTCCTTAGATAAGCAGATCTGTAAGCGCCAGTTTGATGATGAAAAGTTGTGTCTCATTCGAGAAGGGAAGCCAAAGAGATTGTGCTTGATTCTAACGGTGTCTTGAGGATCTGAGGTAGGATTTGTGTGCCCAAGGTGGCGAGTTGATTAGTTGATTCTTCAGAAGGCTCATTGTTCTCAATATTACATCCATCCAGGAGTGGCGAAGATGTATGATGATCTGAGTCAGAATTGCCAGTGGTGTGGTATAAAGAAGGATATCTTAGATTTTGTGTCTAGATGCTTGACGTGCCAATAGGTTAAGTATCAGCACCAGCGGCCCAAAGGTGTTTCTCAGAGGATGCATATCCTACTTGGAAGTGGAACAGATCACTATGGAATTTGTCATAGGTCTTCTTACCGCCGTGAGTGGTTATGACTCTATTTGGGTGGTCATCGACAGGTCGATTAGATCCTCCTATTTTTTCCAGTTCGGGTAAGTATACGACGGAGAAGTTATCTTAATTTTATATCAATCATATTATTCGACTACATGGAGTCCCTATTTACATTGACTTTGATCGAGGTTCAGTATTCACTTCTCACGTTTGGAGGGCCTTACATCATGGTTTAGGTACTCGCTTAGATATGAGTACAACCTTTCACCCTCAGACGAATGGTCAGTCTGAGTGGATCATCCAAGTGTTAAAGTATATGCTCTAAGCATGTGTGATTGACTTTGGTGCTGGATATGATTAGCACTTGCCCTTAGCAGAGTTTGCATACAACAATAATTATTACTCAAATATTCAAATGTCCCCATTTGAGTCATTGTATGGAAGACGATGTAGATATCTAATTGGTTGGTTTGATTCGGTTCAGATCAACTCTTCAGACATAGACTTGCTTAGAGATTATATGGAGCAGGTCTATATGATTCAGGGTAGATTGTTGACAGTCCAGATTCGATAGGTGAGTTATGCAGACAGGAGAGTTCAAGACTTAGTGTTCATGGAGGGTGATCATGTTTGGATCTGAGTTTCACCCATGAAGGGTACGATGAGGTTCGAGAAGAAGGGCAAGGTAAGCCATATATTCATTAGCCCTTTTGAGATTTTGAGCTGAGTAAGAGAGATGGCCTATAAGTTATCCTTGCCGCCTAGCTTGTCTATTGTAAACCATTTGTTTTATGTCTCCATGCTTTGGAAGTACGTGCTAGATGAGTCCTATGTGTTTTTTTTTATTCGGTAGTGTTGGGTCCACACTTGTCATTTGAGGAAGAGCCTATAACCATTATGGATAGGTAGGTTTGAAAGCTTAGGACCAAGGAGATTGTTGTAGTAAAGGTGTAGTGGAAGCATTGTTCAGTTGGACATGTAACTTGGGAGACGGAGTCTGACATGCGTGCCTGATATTCCAGCTTTTTTAGGTTTCATGTACTTTTTTTTGCTTTATATTCGAGGGCGTACATGTTTTTAGTGGTAGATAATATAATGATCCGGTTAATTATTTTTGGAAGTTTTTATAAAATTACCATTTTACCCTTCCCGATAGTTTTCTCGAGTTGTTTCTGCTTGGTTTGTAAAATCAATTTTGAGTTTTGAGTAAAAAGTTGTGAATTGTAGAAATTTTAGAGTTTTGAAAGACTAAATTGTTAAAAAATGGTTCTTAGTGTCTTTTGAAGTTTCAAGTCTCGGAATCGAATTTTGTTGATTCCATCGGTCATGGAATGTAGAACTTAGTCAAAGAGAGTCGCCGATTTCAAATTAAGTTTCTTTCGTGGATTTGAGGTCCTAAGTTATATATTATTGAGGTTTTAGCCTTTGGGTTGACTTTGGTCAATATCTCAGATAAGATTTCCGACAATTTCGTTAGATTTGGGAGATAATTTTAAGCTTAGGAAAGGTCTTGGTTGAATTTTAAGAGGTCCCAAGCTTGATTTGGCATTTTAGGTATTATATTTGTTCATTGTGACTTTCGTAGATTTCAGGTCATGAAGGCCTTGAATTCGTATTATGATGGTTCCATTGAATCCAAAATGTCGAGTTTAGTCAGGTAGCATATTAGGTTTGTGTGTACATGGTTCTGAATGGATTTTGAGGGTCCTTTTGAAGACTTATGTGTTGGTTGATTTTCTGGTGCCAGACATCTGTTGTAATTCGCATTTCTGAGGGATCGATCACTTTTGCGACCCTTGCAATAGCGAAGGTTTGATCGCATTCGGGAGGGGTTAGGTTTCGTGACAATCGCATTTGCAGAGTCCTTTCCACTTTTGCGACCTTTTTTTGGGGAAAATGAAAGGCTGACTTTTTTGGGGATCGATCTGATTATCGCGTTCGTGAAAGCAAACCTGAGCTCACTTTTGTGAGACCTGAGAGTGTTTTTGTCTCAAAGTTTGAGGTTTCAATCCAATTTCCTCCATTTTTGAGTTTTCAAGCTTGGTATTGACGATTTCAAAGTCATTTTTCAAAAAACTTTAATTGGGTAATGAATTTTAACTACCTTTCATTGTTATTACTTGATTATAGCAAGATTTTATCACTTAATTTGCTATTTTTTATTTAAACGGATTTCTCATGAACTTGAGCTTTAAAAAGAAGTGATTTTGGGTGAAATATAACTCCAACTTCGAAATGGTTTTCACTAATGGATTCCAAATATTTTGGATAACATATATATGTAACAATTTTTAGATTCAAACATCATTTTCGAAATTGGATTTTTGAATCGATTTGACCCACATTTTCCAAATTACTTAATATGGGTGTTGTTGGTTTCGAAATCTCTTTGTGAATACTTTTTTGACTAGATTGTGTTGATATGAGGAAAGAAAAATCTCAAGTCTCAAATTGATTTTGATTGATTAAGGTAAGTGAACTTCTAAATCTTGTAGAATCTTGAACCCTCATTGTTGTATGTGTTGGGGAGTAATGGAAATGATGTGATACGTTAATTTCTCAAAATGAATAACCTTAATGATAGAAATGGGATTAATGTGAAGGGCAACGTGTTGATAATGTTGTACTAAGTAGTGTGAATTGCGTTGAATGTTGATATTGAATTGGTGGTTGATGAAATACTTTAATAGTATTGTTGTGGATGTGAATTACTTGAATTTGCCATTTCCTCATTATTGTGTGGACATGCCTACTTGCATCGGTTCTGGAACACTGTGATGAGATGTATTTTGATTATGTTGAGGTATATTCTGAAAAGTGTTATTGATGTCGAGGTCTACTCCGTCAAGTGTATTGATGTCAAGGTCTGTTCCGACAAGTGTATTCATGCCAAGGTATGTTCCGGCAAGTGTTATTAATGTCAAGATATGTTCTGACAAGTGTATTGATGTCGAGGTCTGTTTTAGCAAGTGTTATTGATATCGAAGTCTATTTCGATAAATGGTATTGAGGTCGAGGTTGCTTCTAGCGGATATATGGATCTTGGGTGTTTCCCATAGATCTCGATTTGTTGCTTGTGATTGATGAACTTTATTATTGAGATTGATGACATTTATTATTGTGATTGATGACTTAAATACTTGTGATTGATGACCTTGATACTTGTGATTGATGACCTTGATTAATGTTATTGATGAACTTGATACTTGTGATTTGATGAAATGTAATTGTTGGACTGTGATTATGAAATATTACGAACTGTATTTTGTGAATTGTTAGGTTGGGTTGATTTCTGTGCAGGTTGTAGTTGTGGTGGTTCAGTTGGGGTGAAAGGAGTTCTCATTTTCTAGCTAGTTTTACCTTGTGTTTAGTGAGTTGCTTGCTAGGTACAGTGTTGTTTGGTACTCACTCCTTGCTTCTACACTTGTGTAAATTTTGAGCTCAAATCTATGTGATTACCCTTTTTCTGTCTACGTCTGAGGCTTTCTGTGGATACTTGAGAGGCAGTTGTTTGTCATCCCGGTGGGTCCTCTTGTTCCTTATTTATGTCATTGTTCTATTCGAGAGACAAGGATATTTGAGACTTGCATTTATCTTTCAAACTCAGTTATTATATATTAGTGGCTTGTACACATGACAACCAGGTTTTGACGGTATTTGAGAATGATTAAGTTTTTCCGTATTTCTATCGTATTGTTGGGTTTTAGTCTGACTTGTCTTGGTGGGATTAGACGAGTGTCATCACGTTCATTTTTGGATCGTTACAAAATGTTTATCATACTTCAATTTGAAACTTATATTAGGAATGTAAAATTATCGTTATCCAAAATCAGTTAAAACATTGGATTTGTTGTTGTATCCTAATCAATTAAAAATACATGAAGTTATTATATTTAAATTGATAAAACGTGATTAAGAAGTGGAAAAACTTATTTTACATTTCTTAAAAAAACGTTCTTTAAAATTAATGTTTTAATTAGGAAAATAATGTGCTTAAAATAATATGTATTAATAGATTAAAAAAACCTTAATGTGATTATAATTTTGTCTAAAGATAATGATCGAATTTTAATCAAGTTCTTTTATATATTTAGCCAAGAAAAGAAGAAATACACGCTTAGAACAAATAAGCATTGCATCTAAAAATATGAAAGAAAAAAAATTAATCAAATATTTTACGAATTTTACCCAAAAAAATAAATAATTCATAGTTGAAATAAGTAGCCATTGCAAAAGACATACACAATTTATTTTTATATATATAAAAATACACCGTTTGAACAACATTACTTTGGTTAAAATATTTTTATTTGGCTAAAATAAATAGAGTTTTAACTAAGTTATTTAGATTTGGATCCAAAACAAAATAAAGAAAATATCTAGTTGATATAAATAATCATTTTATCTACAAAGGATTGAGATCAAATATATAATGTCTATCAAAAAAAGAATCGTAGATCTCCGGATTTCACCCCTACACACGAAATTCCACTCTCTTCTGTCTCACTCAAGTGAATTGGTTTTGAGAGCATTCCGCCAAAAACTATAATTAGAACAAATAAATCATTATATTAAAATTGACAGATTCAAGTATCTCAATATGAATGAAGAACTTTTAAAGCTTAAAGATGACCAGAACTCTGACTTTGATGTCACGTAAGATAAAGTTCAGTTACTTTAATGCAAGAAAAGTACATAATAGCTTCGCGATTTTACTATTACGATACTGAATAAAGTTCAATTAGAAGAAAGAATGAGATGACAAATTCAGCAGAAGTTTCATTTCATGTATATAAAACCACACAATCCCCAAATTCATAAAACAAAGGATTTCATGTAGTAACACATTATACATCAATGTTAATCCAAGAATCTACTTAATATATCTAAATTTTTACTCAAAAAGTTCTTCAATTTCTACCATTCAACATAAATTGCTTAAACCTGTCATTAGCATCAGTAAAGAATGGAGTATTCAAAAGATGATCAGTAGTTGGTCTGTTCACTGGATTTTCTCTAAGACAAGCAAGAACAATCTCTTCAAACTCCTTCGAAAACGCCCTTTTCTCCAGCATTCAAAGTGTTATGAACTCTTTGATTAAACTCAACTTGAATTTCATCTCTTAGACCAATTAATCTGATAGGTCATAGGCCACCTAATTTATTATAGGCTAAGATATATTAGTGATTGAAGTTGACCTTTATATGAACTCATGCCAAAACATAGCCGATAGGAATGCTTTGAACTTGGTTTGGTGTTTGAGGTCTCGTATGACCCTAGATCACTTTAGATACTCTTGATACACTTGGTAAAGACCTTTACAACATATGAGCAAGTAGGACGTCACCCGGTTCAAGATGATATACTTAAAACGAATGATATTGTAAGGTGTTATAGAATGATTCAAGTCTTAGGTTAAAATTTGCAGGGTGTTACATTCTTCCTATATGATGTGATAGGTTGTTTTAGACTTTATTTCTGATACAGTAATTTAAGTCTTATATGGTTGGTCTTAGTGTCATGCCATGTCATTAGGTTAGCTTGGGGTCACTTGTGTAAGAACCGTATCGCATCTAGGGGACCTCAGTACTAGCTTGAGGTCAGTTTCAGAGCTTTACAAAACACCTCTAAGAAATCTCATTTTATAGGAACTGACTCGATGGAGGGGAGCTCAGTACTGTTATGCCAAAGATGCACCAGAAATGCCAAACATATCCTCTTCTATAATTTCATAGCATGAATATATGATATGATAGTTTTAGGAATAGGACTAATGTAACGACCTGTTCCCGTCGTTATGGAAAAACCAACGAAAATTTTTTTTGGATCGAAAAACATTTTGGTAGTAACTTGAAATTTTCCAACCTAGTCTAGATTTGGGCAAAATCGGAGTCAGGGAGGTCTAGGGAAATCTAGTAACAAATGGGAGATCTAATTATGAATTTGACCACATGAGTAGATAGCTATGACGCTAAGGAAACCGTACGACTCTATGGAATCGAATTCGGGACAATAGAACTCCCGAAATTGATTTTAGCGTGAACGGTTACTTTCTAAGTGTCATGGGATAAAGGTGTGTTGTGAAATGGGGGTATGGAACTCTTAATTTAGCACTCTGTCTCCATGCAAGCCGCCAAGGCGGGATTCTTCCCACCAGGGCGGGGCCGCTGTAGCGGGATGAGGTCCGATGTGGTGGGACAGTCGCGACATAAGTCAGAAATAAACCCCTAAAACGTTGTTATTCTGCAACATTCAATCTTGAGAGCTAAGGAACGACCCAGGGATATTTCTTGAACGATTTCCACCTCTTCTAGCACTAAAGGTAAAGTTTTTACTCCCCGAATCCATATTTCGATTCGTAGAACTTAATTTCTTGGATAATTATCGATGGGGGAGGGTTTTGATTTGGGATTTATGGTGGAAGAATCTCTAAACTAGGTATGGGTATCAAAGGTTTGACCTAGGGTCGATATTATAGATTATAATTTGGGTAATTAGGTCTTGTTTATTGATCCTCGCGTTATATTGATTGTTTGTAGACAAAGAACAAGCGGAAAAAATCTGGAAATGGAAGAATCAAGTTTCTTAGGGGATTAAAGCTTTGTTCGAGATAGGTGATGGTTGTGATTTCATGTTTATGTGATGTATGTTAGTAATTGCTTCATTATAATAATGTAGGTATGCAAATGTTGCACTATTGATTACACTAATCATAAATGGATTAGAATGAAGGATTGTATGCCATAAATCAACACTTGATTGTATGATTGTGAGAATGTACATTGTGATTGTGATTGTGGCTTGTTGAATGGAACGGGTGTCACGTTCCGACACACTAACTGGGATCGAATGTCACGTACTGACATATATATTGGAACGGGGGTCATGATCTGACACACTAACTTGGAACGGGTGTCACAATCCGACACACTAACAGTTTGGGTATGGGTTCCATGAGAGGACCACTGACTTGTTGTATATGCGTACTTACTGATAATGTGGAATTGTACATTGATTCTGAAATGATGACTCATATTGTATATGTTCGGTATATGTATGTTTTATTATGTTGTGATTATTTGCATATGTTTCACTTATTGGAATAATCGTGTGATCCTACCAGTACATTGTGGTTGTGTACTGATATTGCACTTGCTCTTTCTTGTTGAGCACAAGGCATCTTCAGGTGACTACTGAAAGACCTCATCTAGGAGATCAATGATCAATCAAATTCAAGGGTGAGCCAGTTCTTCCAGGCTGCCATGAATTCTCTTTTTACTCAGTCCAACTTATTTGGACTTAGACTAGTACTTTAGTTATTCTCTTGTTAGATGGGTTGCACCCATTTTCTTAGACTTCTCGTTCGTAAATGTTTTGGTACATTAACTTTCAGGTTCTAGGCATTATTTCTGTAATTGGTTGTTAGACTTTCGGAGTTTATTGGAACTCCTTATTTTTCCTTTAGACATTTAAACCTGCTTCCGTATCTTTAAATGCTTTAGTTTTTGTTAATTTGGTTAGTTGGGTTGTAGTAACGGTTCTCCCACCGGAAGGTTAGTGTGGGTGCCACTCACAATGGTCTAGGTCATGACAAAGTTGGTATCAGAGCCCTAAGTTTATTGATCTTGATGTACCAAAACGAATCTAGTAGAGTCTTACGAAACGGTACGGAGACATATGTACTTTTCTTCAAGAGGCTATATGACTTTAGGAAATCTCTCTATTTTCTCTTGTCTCATTTTGTGCTATAACTTGGTTCCAATTGGTATCTGGTGATCCAAATTGGTATCTAATCTCCTTCACTCTTCTGTCCGCAGAGGGTTAACACTCGCTTCAATGGTGTCAGGCCCGTATCTCCCGTCAATGAGCTCACTAAGGAGTCTACAGCAAGAGGTCACGATCGAGGCAGGGGTATAGGAAAAGTAAGGGGTAGAGGCCGTGGAAGAGTAGCACCCGCTAGGGGTGGAGCTCCGGTTGAGAATTCTACCAGGAATGAAAATGCTCATGCTCACCATGAAGAGATAGAGGAGAATGTAGAGGTTGAGAATGATAAAGATGTTGGACAAGAGAAAGAGGAGCAGGCTGAGACTACAGGTATTCCTCCTTTAGACCCAGTGTTATCTCAACAGATTATGTCATTTTTGAAAGGATTGGTTGGTCATGGACTGCCTCTAACAGTGCAAGCTACGCAACCCCCAACCAACCACCCCGTTACCATTACTAGTCCAAGAGGTGATGCAGCATTAGATACTGATGCCTTTTTTCGTCCTTTGTTGGGTCCAATAATGACTGGGAATGACCACGAAATGTTGACTAAGTTCTTGAAATTGAAACCACCTATGTTCCATGGGTCTGAGAGTGTGGACGCCTATGAGTTCATCCTAGATTGTTGTGAGAGGCTTCATAAATTGGGAATTGTCCATCAGCATGGAGTAGAGTTTGTGACTTTTCAACTTTAGGGCGAGGCTAAGCAGTGGTGGAGAGCTTATGTGGAATGAAATCTTCAGCTTTACCCCCTCTCACTTGGACCTAATTTCATGCTCTGTTCTTGGAAAAAAATGTGCCTCGAACTTTGAGAGATCGTAAGAATGATGAGTTCATGGCTTTGGAGCAAGGTGGTATGAATGTGGCTGCTTATGAGGCTAAGTTCCATGCTTTGTCTAGATATGCTACGCAATTGGTGACTACTGAGGAAGAGAGGATCCGTCTATTTGTTAAGGGACTGAATTCTGAGTTACAAGTATTGTCTGTGCACATGACTTCTGCAGGAAAAGTTTTATTGAGGTAACAGATTTTGTGAAGAAAGTGGAGGGGGTGAGGCGACACGGATAGGATAAGGCATTGGCTAAGAAAGCTAAGAGCACAGGTAACTTTCAGGGTTCCTACTCCAGAGGTTCAGAGAGGTAGACACTTGCAGCCCGGCCAATTCAGTCTGCCATGGCCACTTCTACAGGTAATTACTCGGGATCTCCACCTCAGAATTTGATTCAAGATAGCCAGGGAGTCGCACCTTCGGCGGGCAGCAGGTCATCTCTTGATCGCACTTGTTATAACTGTGCAGAACCTGGGCATATAAGGAGAGATTGTCCCCACCCGCGCATGTTGGATTCCGCACAGCAACAGACTAGAGTAGTTGTACCCGCGAGAAATGGTAATAATGGTCAAGGATGTCGACAAGATAGGCGAAGAGGAATCAGCGAGGCCGTGGAGGTCGGGGAAATGGTAACGCTGGCAGAGGTATGATGCAGCCAGGCGGGGAAGTCGTCCGTCAAGATGACAAGGCTCAGTGTTATGTCTTTCCATGCAAGAGCGAGGCAGAGTCTTCTGATGTAGTGATCACAAGTACTATTCTTGTTTGTGACAGATGGCAAATATGTTATTTGACCTGGGTTCTATTTATTCATATGTGTTTGTGCGATTTGCCTCAGAATTTGATATGATTTGTAATATACTTGATGCCCCATCCATGTTTCTACCCCAGTTGGAAAGTCTGTCATAGTCACCCATGTCAATCGCGTTTGTCCTATCTTATTTATGGGTTTTTAGACTTGGGGTGATTTGGTCATTTTGGATATGACTGACTTTGATATAAGCTTAGGCATGACTTGGTTATTCCCCTATTATGTTGTGCTTAATTGTAATACTAAGTATGTAACTCTAGAGATCCCTAGTAGGAAAAAGTTAGAGTGGGAAGGGGTGTACAAGTCTAAGCCAGCTAAGATCATATCCTTCATTAGGGCTAGGAAACTGGTGGGGACGGGTTGTTTGGCTTATTTGGCTCATAATTAGGATGTTGAGGTTGAGGCTTTCTCTATTGAGTCTATTCCTTTGGTGTCAAAATTTAGAGAACTGTTTCATGCTGATTAGCCTGGTATGCCTCTGGATAGAGATATAGATTTCTGCATTGATTTGGAACCTGATACTTGTCCCATTTCCATCCCTCATTTATCGTATGGCTCCGGCAGAATTAAGAGAGCTTAAGGCTCAAATCCAAGAACTTCTTGATAAAGCATTCATCCGTCCTAGTGCTTCACCCTGGGGTGCTCATGTCTTGCATGTTAAGAAAAAAGATGGTAGTATGAGAATGTGTATAGACTATCGTCAATTGAATAGGGTCACCATTCCAAATAAGTATCCATTGCTTCGGATAGATAATCTTTTTGACCAATTCTAAGGTGCATCAGTTTTCTCTAAGATTGATTTAAGGTCTGGTTACCATCAGTTAAAGATTAGGCCTGAGGATATACCAAAACCGACATTTAGGACTTTCTATGGGGACTATGAGTTTTTAGTTATGTTGTTTGGGTTGAAAAATGCGCCTGCAGCTTTCATGAGTTTGATGAATGGTGTGTTCAAACCTTTTTTTGATTCGTTTGTGATAGTGTTTATTGATGACATTTTGGTTTATTCGAAAAGTGAGGAAGAGCATACCGACCATTTTCGTATTGTTCTAGGTGTTCTTGGGAAACAAAAGTTGTATACGAAATTTTCTAAGTATGAATTTTGGTTGACTTCGATTGCCTTTTTGGGGCATGTAGTTTCAAAGGAAGGGGTAATGGTAGATCCTCAAAAGATTGAAGCGGTTAGGAATTGGGTCCAACCAAGTTATGTGACTGAAATTAGGAGTTTTGTGGGGCTCGCTAGCTATTATCGTCGGTTTGTGAAAAACTTTGCTTTTATTGCCACACATTTGACAAATTTGACCAACAAGGAGATACCATTTGAATGAACTGAAATATGTGAGGAGAGCTTTCAAAAGCTCAAGACTCTTTTGACCACAACACCTATTCCAGCACTACCGGTGGAAGGTAAAGATTTTATTGTTTATTGTGATGCTTCACTTTCAGGCTTGGGTGCGGTGTTGATGCAAGATAAGAATGTCAAAGCTTATGCATCGCGACAGTTGAAGGTGCATGAGAGAAATTATCCAACATATGATTTGGAGTTGGCAGCGGTATTATTTGCTCTTAAGAGATAGCGGCATTATCTTTATGGAGTCAAGTGTGAGGTATTTACTGACCACCATAGCCTACAACATGTATTCACTCAAAAGGATCTGAATTTGAGAAAACGAAGGTGGATGGAGTTACTCAAGGATTATGATGTGACCATCCAGTACCACCCGAGTAAGGCTAATGTAGTGGCGGACGCACTAAGCCGAAAAGCAGTGAGTATGGGTAGTTTAGCTTACTTGAGTGTATCCAAGCGACCTTAGGCTAAGGAAATCCAAACCTTAGAATCAAAGTTCATGCAGTTGGGCATCTCGGAAAAAGGTGGGGTGTTAGTTAGCATTGAGGTTAGGGCTACCTTCATTGAGGAGATCAAGGCCAAACAATTTGAAGATTAAAATTTGAATAAGCTTAGAAAGAAGACAGTGATTGGTAAAGCACAACACATGGTTCTTGATACGGGGGGTGTGCTCAATTTTAAAGGAAGAATTTTTGTTCCTAGAGTGGGCAACTTGATTCAGAGTCTATTAACAGAATCCTATGGTTCAAGGTATTACATTCATCCGGGTGTGACTAAGATGTACCGAGACTTAAAGCGACTCTATTGGTGGCCTGGCATGAAGAAAGATATAGCGGAGTTTGTGGCTAAGTGTCAAAATTGCCAACAAGTAAATTATGAGCATCAAAGGCCTACAGGTTTGCTTCAGAAAATGCTAATTCCATAATGGAAATGGGAAAGAATAGCTATGGAATTTGGGACATTGGGAAAGTATGATTCTATTTGGGTAGTGGTTAACAGACTAACTAAGTCAGTTCATTTTATTCCAGTCTTAACAGATTATAATGCTCAACAGTTGGCAAAGGTTTATGTAAAAGAGATAGTAAGGCTGCACAGAGTGCCCATTTCTATCATCTCAGACTGTGGTACGCAGTTCACATCTAAGTTTTAGGGAAAATTAAATGAGGAGTTCGGTACTCAACTCACCTTTAGCATAGCCTTTCATCCGCAGACAGACAGGCAGTCAGAGAGGACTATTCAAGTGTTAGAGGATATGTTGAGAGCATGTGTGATTGACTTTGGAGGACATTGGGATAAGTTCCTACCTTTGTGTGAGTTTTCCTATAATAATAGTTACCAATAGCACCATTTGAGGCACTTTATGGGAGAGGATGTAGATAACCCATAGGATGGTTTGAGGCTAGGGATGTGAAACATTTGGGGGTTGACTTGGTGAGGGATGCTCAAGATAAGGTAAGAAGCATCCAAGCTATGCTCTTAGCAGCCCAAAGTAGACAGAAAAAGTATGCAGACCATAAGGTAAGAGACATGGCATTTCAGACTGGTGAGAACGTTCTTCTTAAGGTATCACCCATGAAAGGGGTAATGAGATTCGGCAAAAAGGGAAAACTTAGTCCTCAAAACATTGGGCCATTTGAGGTTCTTGACCGTGTAGGGCCAGTGGCGTATAGGTTGGCATTACCTCCTAACTTATTGGGAGTTCATCTGATATTTCATGTGTCCATGTTAAAGAGATATCATAGTGACGGGGAGTACATCATAAAATGGGACTCAGTTGTGTTAGGCAAAGACCTTCAGTATGAGGAAGAACCGATTGAAATTCTTGATCGTGATGTCCGGAAGCTGAGGAACAAGGAGATTAAGTCTGTGAAAGTTTAATGGAAGCATCGTCTGGTTGAGGAAGCCATTTGGGAAATCGAGAAGGACATGCGAGACAAGTATCCCCAGTTGTTCGACGATTCAGGTACTACTTCACTCTTGCTTTTGCCTGTTTTTCCTAGTTGGTCACTCGGGGACGAGTGATGGGTAAATTGATATCTATTGTAACGACATGTTCCCTTCATTATAGAAAAACCAACGGGGAAATTTTTTGGATTGAAAAACTTTTTGGTAGTAACTTGAAATTTTCAAACCTAGTCCAGATTTGGGCGAAATCAGAGTCAAGGAGGTCTAGGAAAATCTGGTAACAAATGGGAGATCTAATTATGAATTTTATCACATGATTAGATAGCTAAGACTTTAAGGAAATCATACGACTTTACGAAATTGAATTCAGGCGAATAAAACTCCTGAAACTGATCTTAGCATGAACGGTTACTTTCTAAGTGTCATAGGATGAATGTGTGTTGTGAAATGGGGGTTTGGAACTCTTAATTTAGCTCTCTGTCTCCATGCAAACCGCCAAGGCAGGATTATTCCCGCCAGGGCAGGGCCGCTGTAGCAGGATGAGGTCTGCTGTGGCAGGACAACCGCGACTTAAGTCGGAAATAAAACCCCAAAAACATTGTTATTTTGCAATATTCAATCTTCAGAGCTAAGGAACGACCCAGGGATATTTATTGAAGGTTTTTCACCTCTTCTATCACCAAAGGTAAGGTTTTTACTCCCCGAATCCATTTTTCGATCCATAGAACTTAGTTTCTTGGGTAATTATTGATGGGGGAGGGTTTGATATGGGATTTATGATAGAAGAAGCCCTAAACTGGGTATGGGGATCAAGGGTTTGACCTAAGGTTAATATTATTGATTATAATTTGGGTAATTAGGTCTTGTTTATTGATCCCTTGTTATATTGATTATTTGTAGACCAAGAACAAGCGGAAAGAATCCGGAAAGGGGAGAATCAAGTTTCTTAGGGATTCAAGCTTTGTTCGAGGTAGGTGATGGTTGTGATTTCATGTTTGTGTGATGCATGTTAGTAATTTCTTCATTATAATACATGTATGTATGTGAATGTTACACTATTGATCACACTAATTGTAAATGAATATGAATGAGTATGCCATGAATCAACATTTGATTGTATGATTGTGAGAATGTAGATTGTGACTTGTTGAATGGAACGGGTGTCACGTTCCGACATACCAACTGGGATCGTATGTCACATACCGACATACATATTGGAACGGGTGGCATGATTCGACACACTAACTTGGAACTGGTGTCACGATCCGGCACACTAACAGTTTGGGTATAGGTTCCATGAGAGGATCAATGACTTGTTATATATGCGTACTTATTAAGAATGTGGAATTGTAGATTGATCCTGAAATGATGTTTGATATTGTATATGTTCGGTATATGCCTATTTTATTATGTTGTGATTATTTGCATATCTTTCACTTATCGGAATAGCCGCGTGATCCTACCAGTACACTGTGGTTGTGTACTGATACTGCACTTGATCTTTCTTGTTGAATATAGGGCATCTTCAGGCGGCTACTAAAAGACCTCATCTAGGAGATCAGTGATCAATCGAATTCAAGGGTGAGCCAGTTCTTCCAGGCTGCCATGAGTTCTCTTTTTGCTCAGTCCATCTTATTCAGACTTAGACTAGTACTTTAGCTATTCTCTTGTTAGATGGGTTGCACCCATTTTCTTAGACTTGTCATTCGTAGATGTTTAGGTACATTGACTTTCAGGTTCTAGAAATTATTTCCTCAATTGGTTGTTAGACTTTTGGAGTTTATGGGAACTCCCTATTTTTCCTTTAGACATTTCAAATTGCTTCTGTATATTTAAATGATTTAGTTTTCATTAATTTGGTTAGTTGGGTTGTAGTAATGGTTCTCCCACCGGAGGGTTAGTGTGGGTGCCACTCACCACGGTCTGGGTCATGACAACTACAATACCTTTCACTCAAGTCTAAACATCCCCAACATAGATATGTAGACTATCGTGGCATGACAATATGAAATTGCATGGTTTTCAGACAACCAACTCATCCCCAAAATAATAACAAAATTGACCATGTAAAATGTCGTCAATTCTACCCAAGTCTTATACCCTATAAAAGTCATCACACGAGAACAATAAACTCTATCAACAATCACAGAATCCCCCACAAGAGTTGACACATGCAAATGAACATCAAGGGATTCACAAATCATATCCAAATAAACTACAAAATAAGTAAACACATATGAAAAGGTAGAAGTAGGATTAAATACGGATGTAGCATCCGGTCACAGATTAGAATGGTACCTGTAATAACCATGCTAGTTACATAAACCTCGATTCTACTTGGGAAAATATAGAAATGATCCCGACCACTTGTTTGTGAACCATTTCTTCTAGGCCGAGTACTACCTCTACCTATCTGAACATCACCATGGTCAGGCTAGATACCACATCTTCCTATGGTGTGTCCTTGTTCCCAAGTAGAGGATAATTTCTATTGTATCAATTGCCTTATATACCTACTAGGACTAGGGTAGAAAATCCTGTTGCTGAGCTACCTAGCCACTTTATCTGAATCTAGGGCACCATTTTTTAATGTATCCAGGATAACCTCATTCATAACAAATCCAGTCCAACGTCATCTGTTAGGCTAAATCAAAGGATGTACATTAACCTCCATAGTTTTGATGACTATTGGTTGACCTATGATAGACACCCCCACTAATACCTATATCATTGACTGAACAGGGCACCTAGAATACCCCTTAAGAGCTGGTCTCGTGGAAAAGGATCCACTGAAACCACCACCATTTCGGGCGTTATTATCCACTGACTTATCCTTTTGGCTATTAATCGATTATCCTCTCAGAATCAAGGGATTATTTCTTATACTTTTAATCTCACGTATAAACTCATATTTACCTTTTTGGGATAAATAGTACGACATTCATCATGGGGCTAAGGATAATTATAGTATAATTTTTATCATACTCGTCTAATTCGAACAAACTTTGTTTATGTGAAGCAAAACAAGTAGGTTGTCATATTTGTTGAGTCACCCTTAATTGTGAATCAAATATTCGATAACCGCGCAAAACAAAGTTAACTTACCTAATTTATAAAAATTTAGTAGCAAAGGGTATCAAACCGGATAAGTAAAAACAAGAATTATGGGCCAAAAGCCCACAACGTTATTGTCGCCCATTATATTGCATAGGGCTCCATCTTAGTATAATTTGTGGAAAATAGTTGCCTTCATATCAAGTTCCCAACTCCAAGAGCTCAAATTTGTGTCGCCAAAATGGAACCAGAAGATTAAATCTTCCATCAACACCAAAAATAAAGCAAAACCATTGTCCATTGTCAAATTGCATCAACCATCCAATCATGAAAATCCATATGATGTCATCATTGAATCAACTTAAGGCTACCAGTGATATTCCTCTTAAAATTTAGGTCTGATGAAAAATCTTGGCTTGCCTTAATTTCTAGACATGAATCTATCAAGACACATCTTACTATATTGGTTGATAGAAAAGATTATACACACCACATCCTTATGCTAGCCCAACACAGGTGCGTATCTGGTAATGGATATAAATATTGTTTTAAGAATAATTATTTTAGTTCTTTACTTAATCACTTTGTGATTGAGGAATATAACTTGGATTATCAATTGAATGATGCTTGCAAACATGTTTGTGTTGTGGGTTTAGTAAATGGAATAATTTGAATTTCCTTTGGATCCACTAATATGTTTATATGGAATACATCAATTAAAAAGTTGAACAAATTTACTAATCTTAGATCTACATTAATGAGTCTTGATTTACACATATTTGATTTTAAATATGATAAATTTCATTATGATTATAAGTAGTGTGTAGTCTCAATACTAGAATTTCATATCAAGTTGAGGTCAACTTATATAGTCAAATAGATATTATTTGAGAAGTGTTGATGATTGCCTGAGTGAGGTCAACTTATATAGTCAAATAGATATTATTTGAGAAGTGTTGATGATTGCCTGAGTGCAAGACTATTAAATGATTCGGGTAAGTTTGTGAATTTATCGGCCTGCTACTTCTGGTGGTCTTAATACATATTAAGATTGGTACACCATTTCTTTTTATTTGGCCAAAGAAAAATGGGAAAAGATGGAGAATCTTTGCAATGAAAATGGTAGTTTTCTACCAATGGAGTGTTGGAAAGTGATCTTTTTTGTATATTCTTATTATCCAGGAAGTCATGAAGATGTGTGGGTTAAGAAAGAGTATGAGGTTAAAATGTGTTTCATACTCCTTGATAGCCTACATATCTGCATGACTTCTAATATAATCAAAAACATGAAAAGACGACCTCCAAACACTCCAACTGGTGGAATAATGTAACATTCTAAAAGTCTTTAAGCTAAAATCTGAAACATTCTTCATAAGTTTATAGGGTTGTGCCATATGATTCTTAATTGTACATAGGTATTAAGGTCAATTATTTAGTGTGGGAGGATATTTGGAGATGAATTAAAGAATATAGTCTCCTTACACAAAGTTGAGTTGAAACTTTCCTTATCCATAGAGTTTCCATGTAAGAATTTTCTTGGGTTAACTTGAATAAATCAAATCTCTTAACATATGAAGCATTAGGTGGACCATAACCTATCAAATTAAAGGTCTATAAATCTTCTTTCCAACATCATCAAGTTTGCATTATTCCGAGTTCGGAGTAGAGAGTTATGATCATTTTATTAAATAATGTAGCGCAGTTTCGTTTTGACAGATGAGAAAATTCTAAAAAAGTAATTTTCTTGTCCTTATACCACTAAGTAAACCTTAAAACGGTTATATCAACTTCTATAAAGTCCTAAACAATTATATTTCTTTCTTTTAACTCCTCCTTCTCCTTTATCAAACCCTAAGACAAAATTCTAAGGAAAATCAAACCATAAGACTTCAGAGCAAGATTCTTTCAAATATTTTTAAAGATTCTTCTTCAAATAATGTTCTTTCCAATCTTTTCAAAATTCTTCTTCAAGGTAAATCCTTCTCCAAAAAAATTAGTCTTTCCCATTCAAATTCATTCGTATAATCATGAATCACTAATAGAATTCTTAACCCATAGAATTTTCAAGAAACTAATTCAAGAATCTCAAGAAAGGATTTCATTATCATTCTTCTTCAAAATAGGGTTCTTTTTCAAGATTCATGGAGCGTTTAAGGGATGTAAGATTATTAAAGTGAGGAACTTTTTTCTTCCTCACGCGCTTCTCCTACAATATATATATATATATATATATATATATATATAAGATCAAAGCTAAGGCTTTTACCCAAGATTCTATGATTTTGAATTTCCTTTATCTCCAATTATTGGTTCTTGATTTTTATCATCAAAATTATTGTATTTATGTCATTATTGATTACTGATTTATGGTTCATGATTATTATACATCATGGACCCCTTTCTAATAAAATTTATTGAAAAACCTTATTGTAGTATTTCATAAGGATTAATTTCATAAATAAAGTATGTTCAAGATTTTAAAAAAGTCATGAACCATGAAATACTACGACAAGATTTTTAAATAACTTTGGTTAGAAAGGGGTCTATGTGGTATAATAATCATGAACCATGAATCAATAATCATTAATGACATAAATATCATAATTTTGATGATAAAAATTAAAAATCAGTGATAGGAGATAAAGGGAATTCAAAATCATAGAATCGTGGATAAAAACCCAAGTTTTGATCTTAAAAACATATATTGTAGGAGTAGAGTGTGAGGAAGAATAAAGTTCCTCACTTTAATAATCTTACATACCATACACGCTCCATGAATCTTGAAAAAGATCTCTAATTTCAACAAGAACGGTCAAGAAATCCTTCCTTTAGGTTCTAGAATTAATTTCTTGAAAATGTTATGGACAAGGGATAAGAATTCTATTAATGATTCATGATTTTAAGAAGAGACTTGAATTGGAAAGATTAAAATCTTTAGAGAAGGATTTACCTTGAAGAAGAATCTTGAAAAAGATTTGGAAGAACATTACTTGGAAAATAATCATTAAAAATATTTGAAAGACTCTTGCTTGGAAGTCTGATGCTTTGATTTGCCTTTGAATTTTGTCTTAGGGTTTGAGAGGAGAAGGAGGAGTTAAAAGATGGAAATATCCTTGTAAGATTATCATGATTTAGATGCGTCCGATTAAGTATCACTTATGGATTGATATGTCATGAAGGCATGATATTTCAAAAGGAGATATTCTTATGATTTATGAATTTTTATGATTGAATTGGTATTACTAGATTCTCACCATTTCAAAGACTAAGATTATGAATATGGTATAATTTTATATATTTCCATTGGGAGTTACTTAGCACCGAGCGGTATTTTGGGATGAAGGTTCTGTTTAGCATTCGTGGACCTTTAGTAGCAATTCCTAAGTCCCAGAACAATGTGTCGCCATACGATCTTGTCTCAGATAGAAATTAGTTAGAAGATCCACCTTACGTCAAACTCACGGTCCTTACCTTGGCATGTAGGACAATCTCTTTTCGGTATGGGAGTAAGATAACAGACTCCATGTTATTACTCACATGGTTTATATAGATTAAGAATATCTCCCACAGTTCAATTTTTCAGATTATTGCTTTGACTTTATATTTAGTTATTTTAGTTTTAGTATCTATCAGTTGCATGTTTTAGTACTTGGCCATTTCATCAATTGATGTATTTCATATTCAATTTAGTGTCCCAGATTCATCAAGCCCAGCTTTACAATTTATCATCCATATATCTCATACTCAGTCCATTTTTCGTACTAATTCACATACCTCTTGTGCCTACACATTTCATATGATGTACATTCAGGTTGTTACTATCAGGATCCTAGTTAGTTGGATCACAACTTCTAGTCAGAAGGTGATGAGTTCTCTAATCTCAAGCACTCAAGTCAATTTGTAGTTCTATTATGTTATTTCTATTCACATGTATTGAATAAGGTAAGCGAGGCTCATGTCCCACTAACTATATATAATCAGTATTAGTAGAGGTGTCTATTCAGTTAGAGTTGTTGTATTTATTAAAGCACATGTTAATTATTATATTTAGCTGATTATTGTTTGACATATTCTTTAGCTAGTAGTCTACCACTACTATATCTCTTCAAGTAGTTTAGCACATTTAGCACTCCTCTTTAAGAGGAGTTAGTTTAGGCAATTAGTTAGTCCATTCTTGTATATAAACACAATATTGGATCAATGAAACATCGATCGATCTCTTGCTTTTATATGGTATCAAGAGCCCTAATATACTCTAAAGAGTAAGATATGTTTTTTTTCTTTTCTCTTCAACCCACCCCTCCATAAATAGGAGACGCTACTCGCGTTGTTAATGTTGATTACAACGTCGGCGCAATGATCGTTCAATTTAACCCTGCGTCCCAATTGCCCATAAAATTACATGGCAGTCACAATTTTGCAAAGTGGAAGGCATAATTCTCCATGCTTATGCATGGTCATGATCTGTATGGTCATCTCGATGGGTCTACTCCTTCCCCATCTCGCACTATCACAACTGGCACAGCTTCTAGTGCCAATCCTGCATTTTCTCTTTGGTTTCGACAAGACCAACTCATTCAAAACGCACTTATGGCATCTGTTGATCCAACAATTGCTACAACGGTTGCCGCTGCTAACTCAACTAAGACAGCCTGGGATGCCCTGCACAACGCATATGCAAATAAGTCTCAAACCAGAATTTTCAGTCTACGTGATCAACTTACGCGTCTGAACAAAGACTCACAACCAGTCACCGAGCATTTGCAAAGTGTTCGCCTATTGCTAATGAACTCTCTATTGCTGGTGCCCCCGTCCCCAACTCTGAACTTATAGTAAAGATCCTTAGTGGTCTGGGTGAGGAGTTTCATGGTATTTCTGCTGCAATTCGTGCTCATGACTCCCCTATAACATATGAAGAACTGTACGAAAAGCTTCAGGACCATGAACTTTTTCTTCGACGTGAAGAGTCCAAAAGCATTCCTACCCAGATTACTGCTGCTGCTGCTACATCCAACCAATCTGGTAATTCAATCTATCGCAACAATCATCGCTCCAACAATAACAATGGTAGCAACCAACAACGGCGGTCCAACAGTCGCTTCACTTCACCCAATCAGAGAAGATCTTCGATTAACAACAACTCTTATGAATCGTGTACGCTGCCAGCTGTGCAACAAACATGGTCATGTTGCAAATGTTTGTCGTTCACAGTCTCACAATCATTTTGAGGCCAAGGCCAACTATGTGTCAGACTTGAACACGTCAGAAAATCCTTGGATTCTCGACTCGGGAGCATCTCATTACATCACTGCCATACCCCAAAATCTGCAAGCATACAATGGCATGGAGCAAGTCTCTATAGGTGATGGTAACAAAACCTCCATAACTTAGACTGGTTCTACTCATTTAAATGCATCAAATAAATATTTTAAACTCTCTAACACTCTCTGTGCTCCAAGCATTAAATGCAATTTACTCTCTGTCTCTAAATTTTGTCAAGATAACCTAACCTCTATTGAATTCTTTCCTTTTCATTTTTCTATGAAGGACTTGGAAACGTGGACTCCGTTGGTGCACGGTCAGAGTAGAGACGGTCTCTATGAGTAGACGGACTTAACCTCCATCTCTCCTCCTAAAGCGCATTTGACTTCCTCCACCACAACCAGTTTCACTTGGCATCATCGGTTGGGTCATCCACATTCAAGAGTTTTACATTTTATTTTGAATAAATTCTTGCTACCTTGCTCGCGAGACAAATTTTCAGTTTGTAATTCTTGTTCTTAGAATAAGGCTCATCGCCATCCTTTTCAGCAGTTCACTTTATCATGTATCCAACCTTTCCAAACTATCTTTAGTGATTTATGGGGTCCTTCTCCAGTTCAATTGATTGACAATAAATTATATTACTGTATTTTTGTGGATAATTATAGCAAATACACCTGGCTTTACACTTTAAGAACTAAAAGTGAGGTTACTAACCTTTTCCAGACCTTTCAAGCATTAATCAAACGTCATTTTAATACGAAAGCTCTTTCTCTCTATACAAATGGTGGTGACGAATATAAAAGTCTTGATCAATACCTAAGATCTCAAGGTATTGAACATCTTGTATCTCCTCCATACACCCCCCCCCCCAAAGAGTTGCTCTCGCTGAACGTCGTCACAGGCATATTATTGAGACGGCCAGAACCTTACTTCATAAAGCATCACTTCCATCAACTCTTTGGTCTTTTGCCTGTCAACATGCGGCTTATCTCATAAATCGTTTGCCTACCCCGCATTTACAAAATAAATCACCGTTTCAACTATTGTTTGGTCAAGATCTGGATTACAATTCTTTAAAAATCTTTGGGTGTCTCTGCTATCCCTGGCTCAAATCTTCCAACAATAAATTAGAGCCCCGATCAACACCCTGTGTATATTTAGGATTCTCTTTACTTCATCATTCTCATCAATGTTTTGATCCAAAATCTTCTAAAATCTATTTATCTCGTGACGTGAATTTTTTTGAAAATAGTTTTCCTTACCAAAATATTTTTTCAAATGTTTCTGCAACTTGTAAAACACTTGCCTGGGAAGGTTCACTGCAACAAACCCAACACCATCCACTATTCTTTTGTCCTCCTCTTAGCCACAACTTACTGAGTCCCATACTTATCCCGAAGGCAGGTACCACCAACGCTCACAAAGACATCGTCTCCTCTGCTTGCGCTCCAACAGAATCTGCATCTCCAAGTACCTCTTCCCCTTCTCCTACACACTCTGTTGCCCCTCCTGATCACACTGATCCCCTATTGCCTCAATCATCAGCTTTTCCAATTATGTACAGCCGCAGAAACAAAACAATGTCATCTGCTGGCCAAAACTCTGTTGCCCATCCCACTGCCTCAATTCCCCTACAACCTTCTCATGAACCTGTTCCAGTCACAGAACCTCCGCAGCCTTCTCTTCCTCCACCAACTCTTGTTGTGACCCACTCCCAGCATAACATTCACAAACCAAAAACCATCCTTGACTTTCTGGCTCACTCATCCCCCATCATCATCCCTACCAGCTTCAAACACGCTCACAAACAATCAGAGTGGCAGAGAGCAATGAAAAGTGAATTTGATGCATTATTGAACAATCAAACATGGGAATTGGTACCACATGACCCCACAAACCACATTGTTTCTTGCAAATGGTTATACAGGTTAAAACGGAAAGTTGATGGGACAATCGACCGCTACAAGGCTCGACTTGTTGCGAAGGGGTTTACACAACGTCCTAGAGTTGACTACCATGCCACATTTAGTCTGGTTGTCAAACCAACTATTGTGTGCTTAGTGCTCTCAATTGTTGTCCATCAGAATTGGCCCTTCCGCCAACTTGATGTCAACAACGCGTTCTTGCAGGATCATCTAGAAGAAGAAGTGTACATGGTCCAACCTCCGGGTTTTGCAGACAAACAGTTCCCCTCCCATATATGTCGTCTAAAGAAAGCCATCTATGGACTCAAGCAAGCCCCTCGGGCATGGTACAATGAACTCAAGACGTTCCTTCTGTATTTGGGATTTGTCAAGTCAGAATCTGATGCCTCATTTTTTATTCGCATAGTGTCAAACAACATTCTGTAAGCCTGGTTTATGTGGACGATATCATCATCACAGGGAATCATAAATCTGAGGTAAATCAGGCAATAGCTTCTCTTGCTGGACGTTTTTCCATTAAGGATCTTGGGAATCTGCACTTCTTCCTTGGAATTGAGGTGCTCCATACTGCCAAAGGTATTACCTTATCACAATCTAACTACATATATGAAATTCTCTCTGAAGAAAATATGCAGGACTGCAATTCGGCAAAAACCCCAATGAGTGCCACTAATGTGCCTCAACTAAATGATGGTGCGCAACCAACTGATACCACTCGTTACAGGAGAGTTCTTGGAAAACTACAGTACTTATCTTTTACTCGTCCGGACATCAACTTCTCTGTAAATAAATTGTCTCAATTTATGCATTCCCCATTTGAAGTCCACTGGAAAGCACTCAAACGAGTACTCAGGTATCTCCAAGGCACAATTCAACTTGCTCTTCACATTCAAAGAGATAATGATTTCAAGCTATACATGTACTCTGATGCGGATTGGGCTGGAGATGTAAGTGATCGAGCTTCCATTACTAGTTACATATTGTTTTTCGGCCAAACTCCTGTGAGCTGGTCCTCCAATAAACAAAGAACAATTGCTCGCTCATCAACTGAAGCAGAGTATCGTGTTGTTGCCAGTGCACTTGCTGAAACCAACTGGGTGACAAATCTGCTAAAAGAACTACATGTTTCACTTCCCCAAGCACCAACCATTTACTATGACAATGTGGGTACAACTTATCTGTGTGCAAATCCAGTTTTTCATAGCCGCATGAAGCACATTGCTGTAGACTTTCACTTTGTTCGCAAACAAGGTTAGCAGAATCAAGTTCACATTGTTCATATCCATGCTGCAGATCAACTCGCGGACACTCTCACTAAAGCTCTACCGAAGCCAGCCTTTGATGAACACCTATTCAAGCTAGGCGTTGTTACACATTGTCTATCTTGAGGGGGCGTATTAAAGCACATGTTAATTATTATATTTAGTTGATTATTGTTTGACATATTCTTTAGCTAGTAGTCTACCACTACTATATCCCTTCAAGTAGTTTAGCACGTTTAGCACTCCTCTTTAAGAGGAGTTAGTTTAGGCAATTAGTTAGTCCATTCTTGTATATAAACACAATATTGGATCAATGAAAGATCGATCGATCTCTTGCTTTTATAGTATGTAGTCTATTTTATTTTAGATTCCTTTCACATTACAGTTGTTGTATACAAAACTTTGTTCAAAAATATATTGAACCAATATTCGATAATTATGCTTTTCCTCACTTGTTCATATTTAGTTGCTCATGACTATGCCAGTATCAAGGGTTAGCTTGGGTCACTCATGACTTTAAGAACCATGTTACGACTAAGGGGTAGTCTCGAATCGTGACATATACTACCCATTTTTCATAGCACATCATCTCCACCTTTCTCTATTTTTCATTAGACGAATCAAAATAGGCCTCATATGTATATATTTATTACCCTTATTTAGAAGTGGCACTTCTAAAGGATGAACAGTGCATCATGTTGTTGTACCCAAGGAAATAGTATTTGTACTAGCAATTTCCTACAATCATGTCACCACGTGTATGCACCTTTTCTAGATAGGTGTTTTTGTCTTTTTACTAGCTATGTGGGATGCAACTGTTATCACCTCTATTTTCATTTATTGTTACTGTACTATGTTCCTTCTACATATTTCTTTCTCTCAGAGTAATGATTTCTATGTGCTCCAAATCGGTCTTCTTCGGCGTTGCTTCAAGGCTCCATGTCTTTTTATTATTGTGATGGTTAGATTTTTTATTTTCTCCTCGAACTGTTTTCTGTATTTTATGGGTCTGCTATATTAAAGACAATTGAAAGTACAGAGATATTCGTGCCTTTTTGTATATTGATAATTTAGTCTAAAAGGTACATTTTTTATTTGAAAAAGTTTATAGTGGTTGTTTGCATGTCATTTCTATGAATTCTTAATATTTGATATTTCTTGAATATTGTATACATATGGAAGATGTGAGAATGTGAAATGGCTATTCAAAATTTCTGCAGGTGAGTGTTTGCATTTTCTTCTCACATTTTTATGATATAATTCTCATTTTTTGGTGTTCGAACACTGCATCACTTGGTGGTACAAAGAGCAACCTTATTGGTTCGATTTTTCAAGAGTAGAAAATATTGATTTTCGATCTAGATACAAGTTTTGGGAATTCACTTAGTATTTTAATTTTAATTTTTGAGTGTCGTTTGGAGTTCTATTTCTCATAATGTTTAAGGTTTTCGTTTGATTACTTATTGCCCTGCAGTAGTTTTCCTTCTAAATTATTTCTTGATTTTGACATACCTTTAAATCTTGGCTAATGTTAGTTACCAGGGTAACAATTCTGCTACTATGTGGAACATGTTTCTCATAAACCTATAAGCAACCTTGAAAGTTTTTGGACTAATTAAGGAAGTAGGATTTGATAGAAAGTAAATTATTGACTGAAAATTATTACTTTCAGAACGAAAATATAGTGAAACTTCTTCTTATGCCTACACTTGAGGACCTCTTATTTCACCATCCAATCTAATAGACTACTTGATTAATCAATTGTCTGTTTTCGAGTAGTTTTTTACTATATCTTTGATATGTTCAGAGAAAACTGATCCAGCGACCTAGACATGAGTGAAGAAATTAATGTATAATATTTCTTTTGCCTTTCTCAGCTTAAGAGTGATCAAGATATCCTAAAAACTTAGGTGAAGCACTATGTTCTGCTTGTACCGGCGAGGACATACGACTTCTGCTGAAATAATTATTGTTCACTACACCGTAGGCAATGTGGAGGTGACTTTTTTGGGGATGTACATGTTTTGGGTCTTAACTGTAAATACCCTCCTCCTTTGGCACTTTGATATATCTTGCACTCATACCACTAAAGAATCAAGGTAGTTTTCTTCAATTTTTGTGCTTGTAATACATAAATGTGTCTTATAGTTATGGCTATGTATGAATTTTTAATAAAGATCGAGTGTTACAGTAGATGAACTCACTCCCTTTCTATATTTGTCTCTTTTGTTTTGTTTTCAAAAGAACTAATAACAAATCAATAGACATTATTATCTAGACACAATATTATTGTGATCCAAAGGTATCAAAGCTAATCTAAGTCAGAGACAACACTAAATTGAGATTCCAACTACATCTGAAAACATGATGCTAATTCAACTGCCAAGTCATGATCCTTCTGCGCTATCACCTTATGAGTTGAATGACCACATGTGACATGAGAGCTGAAAAATTAGAAATCATTGCTTCAAAATTATGAATAGGATGTCATAATGGTATCCAAGAGAGTAACAACATATAAATGAAATAAGACTATAAGAGAGATCTGTTGATCTGTTTTAATAACCGTGTTGGTAAGTCAATATGCCACTTTCTGTTAGATTACCTGAAATTCTGATTTCAGTAGATATTTGCATCTATTTAGATTTGATGTCTCAATTTATTATGATAGTTAAGAATTGATGAAACACTACTATTTCAAATACTCTATATAGTGTTGTTATGATTGATGAGATAGTGTCGTTTTGTTTCTATGAGATTTTTTCCTTTGTTGTGTGAATTTCAATGTCCATTTGGATATAAGAACTAAAACTTGAAATTCGGTAAAATAACTGTTGAAAAAATGTTTCTATTCTCAAACTGAACTTTTCGTTCCAAGTCTTGAAAGAAGAGAGGATCACTGATAATTCAAATATTTAAGAACTCTTTAATAAGTTTTGCTCTCTTATAGTATAATAAATTCTTCTATGTACTAGACTTTCTTCTATAGTCCTATATTACCTTGCACGTAACAATGTTATTATAATCGAAAACTTTGGAAACATATGTCATATGTTTGAGAAAGTTAATAGGGAAAGAAATGTAACAAAACAAATGAATATCAATTACTTTGTTATATTTTCTTTTGAGCATTTTATTTGTGTATTGGTAATAGTAGAATTGAGTTTGTATTGTTTGTTTTAAGCTAATTTTTATTTTCTTGCTAAAAATTTGTAATTGTGTTAAACAAATGACTTTACTGTATTGACGTCTACTATATTAAATAAAAATCTTACCTTACTTTAGTAACTATATAACCAATCCATTTCACACGCTTACAAGTTACAGCTTTATAGTGTCATATATGTTGTTCATGTTTCTCAGAGACAACTTTTATATCCGACACTCAGCACATAGGAAAATTAGGTGTGGCATCGTAGTGGGGGTGATCATATGTTGCTTCAGAGTTCCAGATTTACATGTAAGTTAATATGCCACTTCCTGTTAAGTTGTTTGAGGCAACTTCACATGAGGTTAGTTGATCTTAGCAGTTATTTATATCAATTTACATTTGATGCTTCATCTTAGTGCGGTTGTTTCAAATTATGAAATGAAAATCGTTCTTCACTTTGATGTTAATTAAAATTTTACAGTAAAAATTGATCGGTAATACTTTTCAAGAATAGAACAAGGATTGCAACCACCATATGACCTCTACAATCAGAAAAATTTGCACAACTAAGTAATATTCTACGTTGCATTGAACATGGAAAATTTATCAGTTTATCTTAAGTATTGTACGAAATTTTTGATTCCCCTGTTTTTGGGAGAAATATTGGAGCACCATCATATATGGCACCAACATTAAGTTCACGAAAGTCTGGTATCGAAGTACCATCTAAGTATATGCAAGATTCATTATCAAAATTACGAAGATGGAGTTCAGATTGCAGTGTTGCGAAGCCAGAGTCTCCAAAATTAGGATTGAAATTCAAGAATCCAATGCAAAGGGCTGCTACTTCACTTAACATTAAAACTTCTAAATGGGCTTTGTCTCCTGGAAGGCCGAATTCACCTCATGTGTTTATGGAGAATAGAGGAATTTTTACATCGAATAAGAAGCCTCCGACGAGTCCTTCTAAGGGGAAAAGTATTGGGAATTTCCTTAGCATGGAGCTTGAATTGCTCAAAGGTAAGAAATTTTCTTCTGGTGCAGCATCTCCTCTTATAAGTGGAACCACAATCGGCTATTATTGCTCTTTAACATGCATTAGATGTACCTTCATCGATCAAGGTAAGTTTATCTTCGTTGTCACTTTCTGTTTATCAATTTTTCGGGTGAAATAGACAATATGAAAACATAGATAACTAGAGATCAAAATCAAGAATACATTTACGGGCATGTCAAACCCCTCTTTCTATGGTTGAGTTAGCCCATGACTGCTAGATCAGGAAGAGCCAACCTTACGTAGGAGGAGACAACTAATTAATGGATGTCACTGTTAAATTTCTTTTTAGTTTGAGGTATGTTTCATTATATTTTTTAGTAGATCAACTTCATCCAAAAAAGTTTATTAGTTGTGACCAATTACACAAATATGATCACCTTCTCACCCAACTTCAGTTCTTTGGATCTTTCATTCAGCAACCTAAAATTATGATTTAAGAAAAAATGTTTCTACCATAGTAAGCCCCTATGTAGTGTAATGCTATTGCAACGTCCATTCAAGCTTGATTTATCATTCTAATCTTATCCTTTAATTGCAAAGTTGTCAATGTATCATTGGTATTGTATAAAAATAGTCTGCAGTCACTAAAAAAGTTGGTGGTCTACTTTTCAAGAAGCCCTAGATCATATGACTTTTCTGATTATCATTCTTGCAGGTTCTCCCATTTTAAGTCAAGATAAGTTTATCTTCTCAGTCGCATTCTTTTTATATTTTTTTTACCAACTTTTATGTTTCCCCTATTAAGTATTGAGAAGCAAGACTATGTTATGAGAGATTACACAATAAAATGTGATATCTTGGAAAACATTTAGAAGTACAATGCTGTGAAATTGTGATTTTAGTTGTTCATAGTAAAAAGACAAAAAAAATATATATAATAATGTCAAAGTTAAAAAAATAGCTAGCCGCCAAAATGTATTACAAGTCCTACATTAAAATAAGAAGAGGTGTAGAGAGTGATGAAGAAAAATTGGGTGTGTAATTTATTATTTTTGTACATTTGTATAAATGGATATTTGAAGGTCTTAGACGCATATATAAGTTTTTTCTTATACTTGTACATAACCATTGTCCATCATTTTACTTGTGATTCATAATATTTATTTTTTCAGTTCTCTCTCAAGTCCAGGTTTCTTAGTTGATTTGTATTTCATGGAGAATGTAATCTACATTGCGACATTATGATTGAACTTATAAGAATTGCAATTGAAATTAATCATTTGAGAGTCTACTTAGTAATTTTCTGTGTGTGGACTACTACTTTACTTTACAAGGCCTTGGTGTTTGAAATAATTTCTCTGAAATTATCTAAACAAAGTTATTAGAATCTTTAACTCTATATTTTGTTTATTTTGAATGGACAAGTTCTTCTTACTTACCACTAATGCGATATCCTGAGGAAACACCCATTTGGGTGTGTTAGCTATGATAGTTTTTTTCCCCAAAAAAGTTGTTCATACTTTTTAGTTTGCGGTTTTATGTTTCTCCAACTCTATTGAGGGAGAAGTTCTATTTTCTCGTGGTGTTTGATTATCTTGCGAATTTGTGATGGTTCTTTATATATCAAGTTGAGATATTAGCTATTAGAACATCAGAAAGACAAAGGCTTTCTTAGGGAAGGAAAAAACATCCTATACAAAAGAAAAGGAGAATACTGTATGTATGGAGAGATATGATCTTTCTGAAAATTTTGATCTTTTAGCTCAGTTGACATAACAATGTAGCCCTAGGGAGAGTGCTTGTGACATGAGGGTCTTCTTTTATTATCATACAAGGTTAGGATATTACAATTGTATTTATCATTACAAACATACAAGTCCCTTTACCTATACTATTGTATCTACACAAATATACAACTGCTTTTAGTATACACTTGCATATACAATGTTTCTATTTAAAGAAAATTATGGTGTACATGTGTTCACAGGAAGAGGTGTGTATCTTTTGCTACAAGGGTTTGAACTATGGAAAGAAGAAAAACAATAGAAGTCTAGCCCTATTTGAGATAGCAAAAGACTGAGGGCAGGCTCAAAAAAATTCTCTACTTTTTGTGTACTTATGATGCAAATCATATACTGTAATTATCATGAATTAAATAATAGTATGTTCATCTTTCAATTACTTCAATAAATTTGAAATGGAAAATGTGTTCTGGCCATTGATGTGTGACGAATGAACCTTATGACCACCATGGTATGATTTTTCTCTTTTGTACCCTGCACAATGTTCTGGTTGAAGGATAGGGTTGGAGTACTATGATATGTTGTTCATATATCTATAATGTTTTATTCATCAGACTTCATATGTGTTTACTGTGATAAAAATACTCATACTATTGATCACTATTGTCTATTTTATCCTTCAATATGAATCCATGCTTGCTTGATGTTATTGTACGATGGAAAAATTACAAAGATCAATATTAATATTGGTATATTATTTAAAAGTACCCAAGAACTTATCTACTCCAGACATGTACATGATATTATCATATTTTACCCATGTTTATAGAGACATTCAATCAAAGTATCAACTGCTTTAAATATATTATTATTACCATCCAACGAGAAAAACAAATATGTTGGCCCGTGCTTGCCCATCTAGTATTAATATTAAGGGAAAATTACGCAGTTAAGCAAACTTATACTGCTTAATTACTCATCATAGCTATAGTTTGCTATAATTACCATTCACGACTAACATTATACATTAATAATTACGCGGGCTAACTTCGAGTTTGTATAATTAGCCACATTTGTATATGTATAATTCGCCAGAATATACAAATACATATGTATAATATACAATTATCTAACCTATATACATATACAATTCACCTCTCTCCCACTCTCTTCCCTCTCTCGCTCTCCTCTCTCCTCCCTCTCCCAATCTCACTCGCCTCTCTCCTCCCTCTCCCAATCTCGCTTGCCATATATACAAATGCATATGTATAATATACAATTATCTAACCTATATACATATACAATTCACC
>JAJOOR010005541.1:0-62906 GCA_036250505.1 Solanum acaule | reverse complement strand
ATTGATTTTTTCAACAATTTTTTTTTTAATTGGAAGTTGGAAGAGAGTTTTGGAAAATGTTTTCCTTAAGTTTTGAAGGTAAGTCATTTTCCTTAAATGAGTTGATTTGGAAAACATTTAACCCAATCAAACATGAGAAAATTGGAAAACATTTTCCGGAAAATGTTTTCCTTCATACCAAACACACCCTAAGTGTTGCTCTAGATGAGATATAAAGTTACACTTTATAAGTGTTGCTCTTGATGAGATATAAAAGGCATCACTTTTTAAGTGTGACCAATAACAAAGCAAAGACAACGCTTTTAAGTGTAGTATAATACAAAATACGTATCGCTAATTCATCACAACAAAATACCTCTTTGGCTAAGCTTTATAAGTGTAGCCAAAGATGGCGACATTTAAAAAGTGTTGCCTAATGTCAAAGGTTACGCTTCTTTAGGCCACCCCCTAAAAAGCGTTGCTTAAAGTCCAAAAGTGTAGCCTTTTATCAAAGGCCACACTTTTTCCTAGTTTAGGCTACACTTTACTGGGGTGGCCGTAGGCCTAAAATGGTGTAGTGCGGTATAGATTGAGGGGTACTTAAGGTGAAGGCTTAAGGTAAAAAGGTAAAGGTTCATGTGTGGATTATGTTCTTAATGTGAAAATGTGACTTGCATGTTGGTTGTGACTTATATTATGCCTCTTTTATCAATGTTCATGAGGATTTACTAAAATGGCACATATCATGACTTTGAAACAAAGATGTCCGTTTTAAGCATGTTTTTGCATGACTATCATACTTAGTACTTTATGTGCTAACCCATATTGTTTTTACTCTTATGAACTGTTGGGATTGGCACTGGATTTGATCCTTCCTAGTCAAGCTTGGAATAGAGTTCTCCAAGACATTTTGGGTATGTCCTCATAGTTCGAGGACACCAACTTTTATTGTTCTAGTTTTTTCATGTTTTAAGACTATTGTCTAGATTTTGATTGTAAAGGGTTGTGACCCTATCTTGTATAAAGTTTTGTCTAAGATGGCCATGTGAGACTTTAGAATTCCGCTACTTTAATTTGTCTTTAGATTGTATGGTTTTTGAATAAAAAGTTTTAATTTTGTACTATTTCTATTACCTATGTGATGAATGAATGTTATGAGGCTAGCATAAGACCCCTTCGGGGTCAAGTACGCCGTGTTACGACTAGGAGGTGCTCTCGGGTTGTGACAAACATGGTATCAGAGCACAAGGTTTTGGGAATGGTTTTTAGGGTAGTTGTCTCACAAGCCACATCTAGTAGAGTCTTGTTCATCGGTGTGAGTCGCGACACATCTATGAACGAGAGGCTATAGGATGTTAGAAAGTTACACTTCTTTCATATTCTTGAAGTCGTACCTTAGAGTTTAGCTTTATAGATGTCCTTTTCCTAACCCTTCTCTCGTGTTTATAGGATATGAATACAAGGGCTAGCCCAAGAAGGATGGAAGAGGAGATTGTGAACGAGGGAGTTCCTCCCCAAGGTCTTCGAGGTGACCAAGTTCCTCTAGGCAATAAAGGAAATGAAGTTCCGGTGGTTCCCCTAGACATGACTAATAAAGAGATTAGGTCGGCATTTCTAACCCTAGCCCAAGCCATGACGTCTCAAGTTAACCGAGATGTGGGGCCTAGGGTGAATGCTAATGAGAGTACCGTGGCCTCAAGGTTGAGAGACTTTGTGAGAATGAATCCTCCTATCTTTCTTGGCCCTAGAGTAGGAGAGGATCCCCAAGAATTCTTGGATGAAGTTTATAAAATAGTCAATGCTATTGGAGTAACTTCTAGGGAGAAGGCGGAGTTGGCTTCCTACCAATTGAAAGATGTGGCCCAAGTGTGGTTCACTCAATGGAAAGCGAATAGGCCGGTTGAAGCGGGTCCTATAGAATGGGAGGATTTTAAGAGAGCTTTCCTTAGTAAGTACTTTCCCCATGAGAAGAGGGAGGTTAAGGTGGATGAGTTTATAAACCTTAGGCAAGGTACTATGAGTGTGGAGGAGTATTCCTTGAAGTTTAACTTGTTGTCTAAGTATGCTCCATCCTTGGTGTCTAACCCTAAAGATGAGATGAGTAGGTTTGTTACCGGTGTATCCGACCTAGTTAAGGAAGAGTGTCGTACGGCGATACTCCATGATGATATAAATATCTCTAGTCTTGTTGTGTATGCTCAATCTATTGAGGAGTCCAAACTTAAGAAGATGAATAGGGATTTGAAGAGGTTTAAGCCCGATGAGCAAAGTCAACCAAGGTCCAAAAAAAGGTACTCCAATCAAGATTCTTTAATAGCTAGCAATGATAGGGTGTCTAACCCTAAATCTCAAAGGGGGAATCGAAGTGGTTCTTCTTCTTTTGAAAGGCCTAGGTGTGCCAAGTGTGGGAAGCAACATTTAGGTAAGTGCCTTGCCGGCATGAATGGGTGCTTTGGGTGTGGAAAGAACAGTCACAAGATGAGAGATTGCCCTTCACTCATGGCAAAAGAAAGAGAGACCAACCAAGGTTCCCTTGATGGCCCGGATCCTAATGCTCCAAAGAGAAACCGTTTCTATGTGCTTCAAGCTAACAAGGACAAAGGAGCTAATCCGGATGAAGGTATCGGTAAGTTGATAGTTCCTTATGGTGTGAATGTCTTATTGAGGTTGCTTTGTAGTTTTCATGTTGACCTTAGTTTGAGCTTGCCCTTAAGTGGGGGATAGTATGTTGAATAGTAGGTTGTGGTGAGTGTTGATATCCTTATCTCTTTCCTTCTATTCCTATTCAAGCTTGAGACCAAGAGTTCCTTGTAGCTTGTTTCATGTTTTGGAGTCTTGTGTTAATATGAGTTTCCATGGTCTCCTTATGTTATGCATGTTCTATTTGAATTCTTGTTTATATGAGAAAATGAGTTTTCATGATTTATGTTCCTTATGTTATTGTGAATTTAGTTTGAGTTGTATATATGCTTCATGAGGTTAAAGTTGAACATGCCTAAATGTGTTTTTATGAAGAAGATGCATAATGTGCTTTTATGAGAAAATTGCTTAGATGTGCTTAATGATGTTATGATGAGCATGATGATTTGGAGAAGGAAATTCCTCCAATAAAATGAGAAATGAGATGTTTTGGTGCATAATGAATTTGTAGAGGTAGTTCCTACCTTTTTGTTGCATTGAGCCCTTTTGATGTGGAGTTGATGTTTCCTCCTATGTTTATGCATTTATATTGATGGTGCATGCATGATTGTGGGCTGATAGTCTTGAGTCATTACCCTTAATGTGTTTTAAGTGTCATTCGAGGATGAATGTTCCTAAGTGGGGGATAATGTAACGACCCTAAAAACAAACTAGTGAAACTAGAGCCTAACTAGTGAGAGTGTGAGTTTGTCTTGAGTTTTGAGGTGGTTTAAGGTTGTCCCGAATCATGGTTGAGGTGTTTAGGGCTTAGACGTCAAGGTACGACTCCCCAAGGACCACCCTAAGGCCCCTTGAGGAGGACCCTAAGTCTAAACCCCAAGACCCCAAGGAAACCATGAGGTTGCCCAAAATGGGGTGACCTACGAAAGGGGTTCACGCCCCGTAGGTCCATCCACGCCGGGTGGATGGACTCCGTAGGTCATGGACCCTAATTGCACCTCTATGACCCAGACCACAGACCAACAGTATGGTCCGTGAGTCTAGGTCTCGTGAATGGCACTTGTGTTCTGTCAAAGACACGGCCAAGCCAAGGGTGGTTTGGTAAATTCCTCCCTTGGCTAGTTAAGTGTTTGGACGGTTATTTTGGGTTTATTTACATATTTTAAGAGTATTTAAACTGTTAAACTCTATTTTACATTCTATTATTTCAAAACCCCAAATCAAAATCGTTCCCTCCCAAAAAGTCCTCTCTAGAAACTCCATTGGAGATCAAGGTCAAGGTAAAGCTAGGGCTGGGGATTTCACGGTGTTTCATCTTCAATTTTCATGGGGAATCAATAGAAAGGTATGGTAGTCTTGATCTTTGTCTAACTTTTCATTAAAGGAGCCAATTCAAAGTTTATTTCAAATCATGAAAATCTAGGGATTTACTCAATCTCATGGGTTCTTTCATCAAATGATTTCGAAAGGTTTCTAATGTCAAATTATGATTGAATTAGTGTTTAATTGATGATTTATGATGAAAATACTCTATGAATCCATGAATTCTCTCAATTTCTAAATTGTGTCTCATGAAATGGGTTTGTTGATCATGTATGAATGTTGACGAATTATGCCTAAATTGATTTAGATTATTGAAATGTATCATCATCTATGCCTAATTATGGTGAATTGTTGGTGAATTGAGGATTTGTGAACAGAGCCTTGAAAGGTCAAGTTTGACCTAATTTCATGATAAAGTAGAATTGTGCTTGAATTGTTGATCCACTTGAAAGGTGGAGGTGTTTACTTACTATGTATATTGTAATCATGGCCTGAAGGAATAGTGTGAGGAATTGAAGTATTATCATGAGGTTGTATATATGAATGTGATGTGAAACATGTGTGTGATCTAAACGAATGAATTATGATCATGTTTAGAAGCTAATTGTGTTAGGATTGAATGTTATCTCTCTATTAACACTTATGGATGATGGTGACAATGTGAGAGGCTATTCTCACATACACACACATGAATGAATGAATGAATGAGTGAATGAAGTCTAATGATAATGTTAATGATGATGAGTCCATTGAAAGGCTATTCTCAATTGTACTCTGATGAATGATAATGACTTGTTGTGAAAGTACTTTCTCACAATAAGGGGGTTCTTAGGTGAAAGGCTATTCTCATATTTGATTCTATGAGCTTTCCAATGAATGAATGAATGTTGGCTTGGGATGGATACTCATACGTTAGTTGAGGTGGGGTATCTAGTAGCAATCTGTATCTCTTTTTAATGAATGTTGGGTTTGCGATGGATGCCCATACGTTAGTTGAGGAGAGGTATCTAATAGCAATCTCTTATCCCATAATGAATGAATGTCAATACTCCGTGGGGAATAATGCCAAGCATCGAGTGGATATGGATTGAGATGGGTTCTCATACGTGAGTTGAGGCGGGGCACTTAGTAGCAATCTCTTGAGATAGATACTCATACGATAGTTGAGGCGGGTTATCTAGTAGAAATCTTCCTATCCCATAAAATATTTGCCCACATAGGTCTAGCTAGTGGATTCACTTAAGGCTAAATAAATGATGGTCCTACCTTAGGCAAGAAGGAATCCCTTATCCAGTGAGGGTGACACCGGGATTCCATGAATTTCTCACATGGTCTATGTCGGTTTAAGGCTTACCCCTACAAAGAATGTTTATGAACTGTGGCTTCTTAAGGATGTACTACTTAGTGTGGGTGGTGGTATGGGACGCCATCTATGCATTGCACAAGTAGGCATTTGAGAGAGGTCATGGTGTGTTCTTTATAATGTAAATGAATGAATGGGCTCTTATGATGACGTTTATGAGAATGTTGATCTAATGTCTAATGAATGAAGGTACTCTTAATGAAATGAAGCTAATGAAGAATGTTGACTCTTAAATGCTTATATGCTTGAATGTAAAGATACATGCTATACTTGGATTGTATTATGAGTTACTTCCTTGTCATGACTTTTGAGTGTGAATGTGCCTTGTCTATGGTGACTTCAAAGGAGTACTTAGTGTGAGTAGTAGTATGGGATGCTATTTGCACATTGCACAAGTATGACTTAGAGTTGTCTTAGGTTTGGTCTTAATGTGATGATGTGACTCATGTAATGTTTATGTCTTTTATATGCTTTATTGTGTAAAGGTGGAAAGGATGAATGGTGAGTTCACTTTTGGTGACCTTAAGGTGGTGCCTAACTGTGGGTGGTGGTATGGGACGCTACCCATATATTGCACAAGGTATATAGCTTGAGGGGTACTTGAGGTGAAGGCTTAAGGTAAAAAGGTAAAGGTTTATGTGTGGATTGTGTTCTTAATGTGAAAATGTGACTTGCATATTGGTTGTGACTTCTATTATGCCTCTTTTATCAATGTTCATGAGGATTTACTAAAATGGCATATATCATGACTTTCAAACAAATATGCTCGTTTTAAGCATGTTTTTGCATGGCTATCATACTTAGTACTTTATGTGCTAACCCATATTTTCTTTACTTTTGTGAAGTGTAGGGATTGGCACTCGATTTGATCCTTTTGGTGACCTTAAGGTGGTGCCTAACTGTGGGTGGTGGTATGGGACGCTACCCATATATTGCACAAGGTGCATCCCATTCTTGTTTCTTTTTTATTTCCTTGTTGGTTTCAACCATGCTATCAAGGAGTTTGGCCTCTTCTTCATAGCGTTGGTGTAGCAAACCACCTGTGAAAAGTTGTTCAGCGGTACTTCTATATTCGGGTCCAAGACCCCTATAGAAGCACTCTAGTAGCACTTTATCGGTCATCCCATGAGTTGGGCATGGTTGAAGCACTACTTGAAATTTCAGCCACATTTCTTGAATGGTCTCATCCCCTACTTGCTTGAATGTTAGGAGATTGTACCTAAGATTCAATAATTTCAGGAGAGGGTGATCCGTTTGATACCCATAGCTTTCGTTCTCACTCATTTTTCCTAAAATAGTCACACAACCAAACAAAACAAAACTAAAAATTCAGTAGACTACAACTAAGAAGAACAAAAATTTTACTCAACTACAAATTCTCAAATAACAACACTCCCCGGCAGCGGCGCCATTTTGATGTTTAAAGACGTAATCAACTGACATTAGTTTGGTTCAAAGTGCCATACGATCGCGTGTAGTGATATAACCTAACCAAGGGCTGGGATCATTCCCACAGGGAGTGGTTTGAGAATTAATAGAAAAATAAAATCTAGTTATAATTAGTTATAGCTATAGATATTAACGATTAAAAACATATTAAATCTAATAGGGTGACACAAGCGTCAATTATCAATGGGGAGTTTGTATTAATTAACAACTAAAATAGCAAAAATATAAGGAAACAAGATATGGAGACGGGATTCTTAGGATGTGATAGGAATACGGGATAGACTAGACTATCGGGTACATGCTTTTGATAGTAAATTCGTTGAGTATTTGTGACTAGGCTAGACTATAGTGGGGGTAAATTCTCTCTCGAACAACTTACCCCGAATCAACTCAGTTTCTCTCGAACACCGAGTTGCCGTATTAAGCACAGACTTTGTCTTAGCCTATTCACTCTCTCGAGTTGAATGTGTCGGAGAAGGACTAGGATTCACTCTCTCGAGTTGAACCCATGTCGACCCAATACCACTGGCTATCAATTTATTAGTCTTAGTTTTACGACTCTCTCTCAAGCAAGACAAAACTAAGATAAAATCGTATTTGCAACTGTAATTCCATTACATTCATACACAACTACTAAACGAAATAACATTTAAACAACAAATAAACCATCAACAACCAACACCCAATAGATAATCTAACCCATATTCACAAAATCACACCCCAAGAATTAGGGTTTTAGCTATACATGTAAAAGAGATAAAAATTTATACCAATAACAGTTTCCATCAACTGGGTATGAAGAATTAGGTCTTATAACACGTCAAGAGTGAAGAGTGTTTGAGACCCACATCCAATTTCTTGAAGTGAAACCCTTTCAATCTTCAAGGTTTTAGAACAAAGTCTCCAAAACCCTCTAAAACTTGGAACTGAAAATATTCTAAGTCTGAAATTAAATTGTCTATGGCTTAGTTTCTTGATTGATACTAAGCTAACAATTTCAACAAGTATTTATGGTGTTTGAAAATTTGTGTTACAGCGGATCAATCGGCGCAGTTAGTCCGGATCGTAGATACACTTGGTGATCCTCTTTTTGGTCTATTTCATCGCCTTCTTAGTTTAGTCTTCATCATCTTTGCGCTTCGAGTCGTTAGGCGATACAGTACTGCATCGCGGAACTACTCGGCGACACGCCGACTGCTCCATTTCATCGCCAACTTGATCTTTCTCTTCAGGGATCAGCACACTTGAACAAAAAGTGATATCAAGGCCGATCGGCAACTCGCCAACTGGGCTCGGCGATCCTCAGGCCTTCATTTCTTCGTTCTTTTCAGCCGCCTTGTTCCTTGTTGCCAAGTAGTGTCCATGCTTTGCCTCAAACTTCAATTACTAGAAACCTAAGGGTTTTCATCAGATATTGAGATAAAATATGCATTTGAGGACACTAATTCTATCAAAATATAGCCCTAAATGTGTCCAATTTGTGGACTCATCAGTAACCAGAGGCATCTCTAGCATATATGGAATCTCCACCATCTCGAAAATCATGGACATGTCGGTGACTTCAGCTGATCCACATTACTCCTTAGCGCAGCAATAGTGGCCTTTAAAGTCGTCACCTCCTAGGTGGCCCCTTGGCCATGCTCACGTGTCTATCCTAGCCGTAAGGGCATCAATGGTACCGCTCAATGGCATCACAACATCAGCTAGTGCAATATGAATCATGCTCGGAATGGAGGCCTCGAGTCTGGTAGCACGATGATCAGCAGAATGAGCAAGCTACACCATCCGGGGTAATGCAGCCTGAGTGAGCGGGCTCCAGGAAACAGCAACAGTAGCAGCTCTGGAAGGCAATATAGCAGCAAATGAACTAAGGGTGTCAGAAGGGACAACACTAGAAATACCTGAAGGCCCAGGGGCCGGAGTAGGCGAAGGTGCCTCTGTAGGTAAATATCTGAGGAGCAATAACCGGGGATGTATCCACGGGGGCTGCCTTCTTCTTCTCCACCTGATCCTTTAAATATTCTGTATCGATCCTCTGGATATCAGTAGAGGATGTGGGAATCACTTTCACATCCTTCTTCGCATCTCTAGGAACTCGAGCCCGTCTGCACAGCTCGATGATCAACACCGTGATGGGAAGTGAGGTCTGGTGCTGCATTACCCTCATGGCCATCTCCTACCCAATGATTATACCCAAATTTATCTGCTCTCGTGCAATGATCGAGCCAAGACAAGAGGCCTTTGTGTGGCGAAGGACGGACTCCTGGGATGGCATGACAGTACTACTGATAAATCCAAACTAGTACCTCGCCGATACGTTGAGGATCGAGCCCCTGCCTCTAACCACCTCTGAGTACCATAACAAATAAGAGGGGCAAGCCAGCTTTTTGTTCCCTCAAAGGACTTGGTCTTCACCCTGTACTGGTGAGCGTCAGCAATGTTGTTGGTACACTCCAAAACCTCATTTATAGTAGTACTGTCACATAACACTTTCTTGCCCCAGATGACTACATAGTCAACTGGTTTGAATGCAACTGTTTGCTTCTTTCTCTATGGTATCATGGGCCCATAAATTGCATAGAACTCCTGGACCCAATTTGGAATGTACGGGCCACAGGGCTTGGTGAAGATCTGGAATTTATGTCAATGACCCCATCAGTAGACAGATGCTTCTTGATTTCACATATCATGACACTTCATCCAATTCTAAGTGCCAACAATCGTTAGTCAGTAATATAACCCAACTAAGTGAGTTGGGATCGAATCCCACAGGGAGTTGTACGTATTTGAGAATCAATAGGCAAGTAAGAATATGTTCAAGTCAATCACAGGTAAAAACATTTACGAATAAAAGCATGGTTCAAATTTGGGGTGACACAAGTGTCAAATATCAGGGGGTTTGGTTGTAATTATTAGCTACAACATCAAATAACATGAAAATAACAAATATAGAGACATGTTTTTGGGATGTGATTGGAGTATGGGCTAAGGTAGACAAATGGGTAATTGCAATTAATAGTAAATAGTTGTAAATCAGTGAATAAGCTAGACTTTAGTGTGGACAAACTTTCTCTCGAACAATTTACCTCAAATGAAATTGGTTTCTCTCGAACACAAATAAGCAGCAATTAAGAATAGCCTTCGCTTTAGTGTATTCACTCTCTTGAGCTGAATGTGTGGAAAAGGGTTTAGGATTCACTCACTCGAGCTGAACCCATGACAACCCACTACCCACAGACCATCAAGTCAATAATCTTGGTTTTAAAACATCTCTCTCGAGCAAGCCAAAAACACAAAGGTAGAGTTGTATTTGCAACTACAACCCTTTAGATTAAGCCACAATTACTGAATGAAATCACTTTTAAACAACATTTAAACTATCAATTAGCAATACCCAACAACTAAATCAACCCATAATCACATAATCACACCCAAGAATTGGGGTTTTAGCTAGATATTATAAAAAGATAAAAAATTGTTACCAAATTGTGTTTCCCTCAACTAGGTAAGATTAATTATATCTTTACAAAGGTCGAAGATGAAGAATCTTCAACACCCACTTCCAATTTCTCACAAAGGAAATCTTCAAATCTTCAAAGCTATGGAAATATTGTCTTAATATTCTCAGTTCTAAGCTCTTAACTTGAAAACTGAATAATACTCTAAAATAATGTCTAATTGCCTAAACAATGATACTAAGCTAAAAATTCAAATATGTATTTATAGTCGCCAAAAAATGTGTTGCGAAGGACCATTCGGCGTAATAAGTTGGGATCGCCGATCTACTCGATGATCAGCCCTTTGGTCAATTCAATCGCCTTTCTGCTTTGGCCTTCAGCATCCTCAAGTTCTGTATCTTTGAGCGATATAGCACTGCATCGCAAAATCGTTCGACGACTCGCAGACTCCTCCTCCTGAAATTCAAGGATTTACCTCAGTTATTGGCAGAAAATATTCATTTGAGAACTCTAAATCTATTAAAATAAAGGACACTATATCTATTCAAATAAAGCCCTAAATGAGCCCAAATTGTGGACTCATCAACACCCCCAACTTAAACATTTGCTTGTCCTCAAGTAAAACTCAAGTTCAGCAGTTCAAAAAGGATGTCTCAAACAGTGCTACACAAGATTCATTCATAAATGCACACAAAAAGACTCAACTTACTCATGCAAGGATCAATTGTGCACTCAAAGATTCAAGTTGTGACTCACCATTACCAAAGAATCTTAAGCTCTGATACTTGCTTCAAATGAAAGTTCAATCTCAACAAAGGTATTCAATTGCCCTCACACAAATAATGATTTCATATTCACACACAATGGTTCAACAATTTAGAGCTCCGAAATCAAATGCAATGCTCGCACTCACAAAGATGAACATAATGCATGATTTCACCCACAAGTTTTTCTGTATTTTCCAATCAACACTTGTTTCAGCGCACTCAAGATCAAAAAGGTATTTTCAATGCTTTTAATGGGGCTGAGTGTGAATGTATGGTCATTTAGGCTTAATGGTTGTAATCCTCATGAAATGTGGTGTGAACAACACTTTCTTTCCTTTTCTTCATCATTTTCATTCGTTCTCACAAGTCATCCCATTATTCCACAGGTTTTTCATTCTTTTTTTTTTCATTATTTTCTTCTTTTTCCCTTTTTTTTTTGTATGGAGGGGTTTCATTTTTCTCAAACCATGGGTTAAAGTGGACTTTCTTGCACTTCTTGATTTACCTTCTCTTTTCACCACACCTTCAACTTAGGCTTTTGGCCTAAGTTGGCTATTCAAACAAACCAAAAATCATGAGGATTATGGGTAATGGATCAAGAAAGTTCACAATTTAATCAAGTTTCTTCCAAGGAAAGGTTAAGGCTCAAAGGGTGTTCAAGCAGAGTTCAAACACTCACAAGTTAGGACACAAAAAGTGGTATAATGTCAAATTGTTTCACACTCTTCAAATTTGCCTAAGATCATATCAAGAGATTGCCTCACTTAGTCAACCGGACCAACGGGTAAAATTCTAGGTGTCATCACACATGGTTCACAGTAAGCTCATCACACAAAGGCATTGACACCAATTTTAAACAAGATTCCACACTTTCGCTAGTGTGCAATGCTCAACACAAGAGACTCAATTTGTTACTTGGCTAGTTACAACGACATGCATAAAGTTCACATATTGTCTATGCAACTTCATTTGGCCTCATCGTAGCTGCACATTCATTTTTGTTCGATTATGAGCACTATTCAAGTGATCGGTATTGATCAAACCGATACTCAAATTTGCAAAAGAACAGCCACATTCAAACGCAAAGAAGAGGTGGCACAATTTTTTTCAGAAGGGTCCAAAAATCATTTACAATTCAAAAGAAGGAGCCACAAGCTCAATCATCCACAAAAATAGTGTAACACACAATTATAGCTCAAAACTCAAATATTTACACAAAACAATACCCATAAAAGGTCACAAAAGGTGGGCCTCACCCCACCACAAATAGAAAAACATTTGTCCTCAAATGCAATAAAAAAAAATCCAAAAGCCAAATAAAAGTAAGACAGAGAGGGAGGTAAAAAGGGATCCTATCTAAACCGTCACTCCATCTATCTGGGCATCAGTACCCGGTGTAGTGCTCTGATCTTGGGCATCACTGCCCGAAGTCACCTCAAAAGGAACTATAGTTGCACTAGGGTCAGCCAAGGGTGTAACCGCCAAAGAGGTCTGCACAACTGCATCAATCATAGCCTTCTCAGTCTATGTAAGGCCCTCATACGAAACCTCCTCAGCAACCCCCAGCATCTCCCCATCCGTCTCAGCTAGACATCATAAAAAGATAAAAAATCGTTACCAAATTATGTTTCCAACAACTTGGTAAGATTAATTTAGTCTTTACAAAGGTATAAGATGAAGAATCTTCAACACCCACTTCCAATTTCTCAGAAATGGAAATCTTCAAAGCTAAGGAAATATTGTCTCAATATTCTCTGTTCTAAGCTCTCAACTTGAAAACTGAATAATAATCTAAAATAATGTCTAATTGCCTAAATAATGATACTAACCTAAAAATTCAAACATGTATTTATAGTCGCAAAAAAATGTGCTGCAAAGGACCATTCGACGCAATAAGTCAGGATTGCTGATCCACTCGGTGATCTGCTCTTTGGTCAATTCCAACACTTTTATACTTTGGCCTTTTAGCATCCTCAAGTTCTGTAACTTTGGGCAATATAGCACTGCATCGCAGAACCGTTCGGCGACTCGCCGACTACTCCTTTCAATCACCGACTTGATTTTCTCCTTTAGGGAAGGTACACTGGAACTTTAGGCGAGACCATCGCCATTCGGCGACTCGCCCAATGGTTTAGGCAATCCTCGGGCCTTCTTTTCTTCTTTTATTTCAGCTGGCTTGTTCCTTTTTGCTCATTAGTGTCCATGCTTTGTTCCTCAATCCAAATACCTGAAATTCAAGGATTTACATCAGTTATTGGCACAAAATATGCATTTGAAGACACTAAATTTATTAAAATAAAGCCATAAAAAAGTCCAAATCGTGGACTCATCACTTCTCCTCGATAATTGTCCTCCGTCCCTCAGTCTTCAGCCTATTGATAGACTTGGGAGAAAAACCCTGTACCGGTGGTGCTAGGACCACGGCCTGTGTTGGAGCTGGAGTAGGAGAAGTGGTGGTGGCATGGGGAATTCTGATCCTAGAGGGATCATTCATCCTTTTGGATCGCATCTCTGCCCTCTATGATGCTACTGGCTCATAATCCTCAGAAGCTACAGTCTGATGTTCCTAATGCTCACCCTCACTCTTAGAAGTGGTGAGGTGGGTGGCGTAGATATCGTCATTGTTGGAGCTGGCCTCCGGTGATGCAGGTGCCTTCCCTTTTCCTTTGCCTTTCCCACCAGTTGTGGGAAGTTTGGTAGCTTTGGCCTTGGATGCAGTTGCATCCTTATTAATTGTGATTCCGTTAGCCTTGTTGTGGAGTGGCATGTCACTATCAACAACCTTAGGTCTAGCCATATCTGCAAAATGTTGGAAAAAGTTAGAATTACTTCAAGCAAAAACACTGAAGAAAATTATTGCAGACAGATTCGCCGAAACAATCGGCGAGTCGCCCAATCGCTTTGGCGAGCTAGACGAAAGGATTGGCTCAAAAATTTTAGAAAAAAATGGTTTGTTGGCGATAAAAGGGCCTTTCGTTGAATCGCCGACAGCTTTCGGCGAGCAAGGATTAGACCGCCGAAAGTTACAGTTCAAGTAACACTTTCGGCGAGTCGCCGAGTGCATTCGATGAGTCGCCGAGTGCATTCGATGAGTCGCCGAGTGCATTCAGCGACCTCAGGCTTCTTGCCAAAAGTTACAGAACCACACTTCAAATATAGCATGAAATTAAATGTGAGATGGGGAATTTCGGCAAGCCCCCAAGTGGTTCAGCGAGCTTGACCCGGCTCGCCAAACGACCCAACGTGCCTACTTTCAACCCAACTTCTCAAATTCAACCCTGCAACCCCCAATAACCAAATCAAAACATGCACTTATCAAATTAAACTAAGACCAAAGACACCCATGCCTCCAGGATACTCAAACTTCTCCCGGTTTGGCCAAATTTAGCCATGTGATGACTTTTTCCCTTAAGAATGACATCATCCGCTCTATCATTGGGTAAAATTCGTCATTTGGCACAAATGCGGGCTACTTAGACTTCACCCGACTAGACCAAACAACATGCAAGCACAACCCCACAGATTTTAACCAATTTTAAGGCACAGAAACACAAGAACTCAACAATATAAATATTACGGGACAAATGTTTGAATTAACACAAGCACACACATACAGAGTTAAGATCAGATAGGCCCAACACACAGCACTAAGACAAAATTCACTTGCATAAGAGTACAAATTGCTAAAAAAAAAATCGGGGTTCGGAAAACCAACCTTAGATCCCGATTAAAACAATTTGAAATGCTAGGCAGCAAAGTAATCCACTCCGAACACAAATCTGACGACTAAAAACCTCTAAAATGCAAAAATTATGGGAAATATTGTGCAGGTATGAGTTTGGGAAGATTAAAAGTGAGGGAAAGTGAAAGAGTTTGAAAGTTTAAACCTTTGGCCTTTAAAAACCATCCAATTCTCGCCCATTCTACGACATTAGTCTTGCTCGCCGACCCACTCACCGACACGCCAAGTGGGCACTTACCTCGACGAGTTTTACAGGACCTCCAGTTAATTTGTGGTCCAAACGGCGGACTAGATCGAGATCGCCGACCTGGTCGGTGATTTGCCAAGTTGCGTTTGGGCTCGCCGAGTTTTACAGACTCCAATTAGAAAATGTCTTGAGTCCAACAACGGTCTAGGTCAGGCTCGCCGACCACTTCGGCGATGTGTCGACTAGACTTTTAGCTCGCCAACCTGCACTTCTCAAACACTTTCCACAGTTTTACCTGCACAATCAACACACCATTATTTCTAGAACAAAAATAAAGCGATAAAACTTTGGGTTGCCTCCCAAGAAGCGCCTTAGTTAATGTTGTGGCATGACGCAAGTCTTCACTTAAGTTCCATTAGTGGGGTTCACCTCATTTTCATACGGAAATCCCTCTTCTGGTTTTGGGTAGAAGTGAGACAGCACTTGGTCCAGTTGGGACACTTGTAGTTGAATGAGCATGGAATGAGAGGTTGTCATCTGGTTCAGCATCAATACATTCTCTCTTATCTCCTCCAACACTCTGTCGTGTTCTTCGATTTTGTGTAGAATGAGTAAGAGGACCTCTTCAAGTTGCCCACCCTCTTGCTTCTTCATATTTCGACGCTCGTGAGGGGGGATGCACCTTTCCTTTTTCTTGGACACTACCTCTAATTCCATGACTTTCTTGGCCAAAACATCCAGCTCAGTCAATAATGTGGCCAATTCGTGGTCTTTTTCCTTCTTTTTGTTGGTCTTGGCCATGTTATCAAGGAGTTGGGCAGCTGTCTCATAGGAATCTTGCATCATGCAGCCCGAGGAGAGTTGGTCAGCCAGTATTCTATTTTCAGGGCCAAGACCCCGGTAGAAATAATCCAGAAGTATATTATCTGGAATCTCATGAGTTGGGCACTGCTGCAATAGGATTTTAAACCTTTTCCACAACTCATAAATTCCCTCACCCTCCAATTGCTTGAAATTTAGGATGTTATCCCTAAAAATCATCAATCTCAAATGAGGGTGATCCTTTGGGTCACTGTTGTTACCAGATATGCTCCTTTATTCTGTCCAAAACAGCAACACAGAAACCAAAACTAAAAATTAAGTAAGTTCAACTATGAATAACAAGAACAAAATTCAACTTACCTAAAAATTCTCAAATAACATCATTTCCCGGCAATGGCGCCATTTTGATTTCACAAATCATGACACTTCATCCAATACTAAGTGCTAATGATCTTTAGTCAGTAGTATAACCCAACAAAGTGAGTTGGGGTTGAATCCCACAGGGAGTGGTACGTATTTGAGAGTCAATAGAAAAACATGAAATGTTCAAGTCAATCATAGGTAAATTTACGAATAAAAGCATGGTTCAAGTTTGGGATGACAAAAGTGTCAAATAACAGGGGGTTTTGGTTTCAACTATCAGCTACAACATCAAATAACACGAAAATAACTAGTATAGAGACGGGTTCTTGGGATGTGATTGGAATATGGGCTAAGTTAGACAAATGGGTTATTGCAATTAATAGTAAATAGTTGTAAAATCAGTGAATAAGCTAGACTTTAGTGGGGATAAACTTTCTCTCGAACAAATTACCCCGAATCAAATTGGTTTCTCTCGAACACCAATACGCAGTAATTAAGAACAGCCTACGCTTTAGTCCATTCACTCTCTCGAGCTGAATGTGTGGAAAATGGTATAGGATTCACTCTCTCGAGCTGAACCCATGACTACCCAAAACCCACAGACCATCAAATCAGTAATCTTGGTTTTAAAACCTCTCTCTCGAGCAAGCCAAAAACATGAATGTAGAGTTGCATTTGCAACTACAACCCTTTAGATTAATCCAGAATGACTAAATGAAATCACTTTTAAACAACATTTAAACTATCAATTAACAATACCAAGTAGCTAAATCAACCCATAATCACATAATCACACCCCAAGAATTGGGATTTTTGCTAGACATCATAAAAAGTTAAAATTTTTTACCTAATTGAGTTTTTATCAACTGGGTAAGATTAATTTCGTCTTTACAAAGGCCAAGGTTGAAGATTCTCAAAGACCCACTTCCAATTTCTCAAAAATGGAAATCTTCAAAGCTAAGGAAAAGATTGTCTCAATACTCTTAGTTCTTAGCTCAAAATTCAAAACTTATAATTATGAATTCTAGACACTAAGATTGATAAGATCCATTCTAAACTAAATATTCAAAAATGTATTTAGAGTCACCAAAAAATGTGTTGCAAAGGATCATTCGGTGCAATTAGTTGGGATCGCCGATCCATTCGGTGATCCTCCCTTTGGTCAATTCCATCGCCATTTTGCTTTGGCCTTCAACAACTTCAAGTTCTATAACTTTGGGCTATATAGCACTGTGTCACAGAACTGTTCGGCGACACGTCGACTACTCCTTTCTATCACCGACTTGATTTTCTCCTTCAGGGCTTGGCACGCTGGAGCTTTAGGCGAGATCATGGCCATTCGGCAACTCGCCCAATGGATGAGACAATCATCAAGCCTTTTTTTCTTAGTTCTTTTAGCTACCTTGTTCCTTTTTGCTCATTAGTGTCCATGTTTTGTTCCTCAATCCAAATACCTGAAAATCAAGGATATACATCAGTTATTGGCATAAAATATGCATTTGAGGACATTAAATCTATTAAAATAAAGCCCTAAATGAGTCCCAATCATGGACTCATCAACAACTAGGATTTGGAGAATTGTTTAGAATGAGTAAGCTTTCCTCCTTTGTCTTGTTCTTGCTTTATATTTCCGCATTTATTTCATTTTCATAGGGCTAAGGTTGACTTGTATTGATAGGAAAAGACAAGTCTCGTCATTCCATTTTTGTGTTGTGATACACTTGAAACTTTATCTTCATTTTCCTCACCATTCCCGGAGTAGGTAAGAGGTTTTTCCTTGGATTTGGAGGAGGATGGCTTACATTCATCAAACAAATTTCACTTACAAATGTCTTAGGAATCTATTGCTGTCTTTTTCTCACACGATTAGAAATGCATGAAGCAGCTTGTTATTTTTCATTAGGCTTAGAGATAACCAACCACTTATGATTCTTGGAAGTTGGATGAGGAGAATCGGGAAGAGAGGCCTTCCTAGTAACAAGTACCTATGGTCTGGCCATAATCTACATTGCACAACAACCCATATCATATATCGAGTGAATGGTTAGTTGAAAAGTCATCAAAAAGAAAACTCATCAAAATTTTGTCTTGGTTCTTGTTAAGTAGGTCGATGATTCATTGAACATGTTTAGAGAGCTTTGAAAAACTTGCTGAAATTGACAGTAGCCAACCAGGTAGAAATGGGGGAAAAGGCTGAGGTCATTACCAACTTGGTGACTTGTGATTAGTGGTAGATTTAAACTAATTTAAGACCTATTTATCTCAACATTTAGTGTCATAAATTCCTTATTATGTCCTATTCTATTGATATTTTGATGATTTACAACGATGAAAGATTAAGGACAGGTCAAGGATGAATGTTTGAAAGAATGGCCAAAACTGAAAAAAAAGAGTACAAACTATACATCGATGATCACCAAACAAGAAAGGTATAGTTAGCATCACTTGAGAAAGGGTGATTAGGTTTACCATCGGTATAGGTAATAGTACAAGGAGAAAAATTGACTGCTAAAAAGGTGAACTAAGGGGGTACTCGAAGATACACCAAATGTGAAAGGCAGACTCAAATGAACTCGCTGACTGAGGTTAAATCACCTAAAGGCTAGAGCTACAAAAGGTGAGCTTGAGAGCAATTGGCTATTCATCTCTTGTGATCAGAGAGCCCAACTATTGTCTCTTAATGGGTAGCTTATTGAGTTTAGGGCCAGATTTCTGAAAGCTATAAATATTCCGAAGGAGAGAGAAAAAAGGTTTCAAAATTGGTGAGAAAGTTTTGAGTATTTTGGAGAGAAAAACATTTTACCTTATAAGTTCTAGTTTTTAGGGTTTTTCACTTTTTTTCTTTAAACTGAAGAATTGAAGTTGAATTCAAAATGAGTTTGTTTGTAATATCTTAATTAAATGTTACCCATGGGAGCTTTCATGAAAGGTATACTATCTTTACTTTTTGTGATGGGTTGCTAAAACCCCAAGATCTAGGGGTGATATTTTAGGGTTGGTTGTTAATTTAATGTAGTGGGTATTGTTTTATGCTCTTTTTTGTTGCTGTCTGATTGAATAACTCTATCAAAGATAATTCATCCTATTATAAGTGTCAATGATCGTTAATTAGTATATAAATAACCTAAATGAGTTAGGGTCGAATCCCACAGCGAGCGGTACGTGTTTAAGATTCAATAGGAAAGTGTGAACATGGACAAATCAATCATAGGAATAGAAATTATCGAATAAAGACATTATTCAAACCAGGGGGTGACACGAATGTAAAATGGGGGGTTTTGGTTTGAAATTATCAACTACAAATAGTGGTAAACAATACGAAATAACAATAATGAGACCGGTTCTTGGGATGTGATTCGATTATAGGCTTAATATAGACAAATGACTAGTTGCAACTATTAGTAAATATCTAAATATTAGTGAGTAAGCTAGAATATAAAGGAGGTAAACTTTCTATCGAACAATTTACCCTGAATCAAGTCCATTTCTCTTGAACATCAACAAGCATGCATAATAAGAACAACCCACACCTTAGTCCATTCACTCTCTCGATTTGAATGTGTGGAATTGGGTTTAGGATTTACTCTCTCAAGCTGAACCCATGGCAACTCAATACCCACAAACCATTAATCAATAATCTTAATTTTAAAACCTCTCTCTCGAGCAAGCCAAAAACACAAGAGTGGAACTGCATTTGCAACTATGATTCATAAATTAAACTACAATTAATGATTGAACTCACTTCTAAATAGCATTTAAACTAACAATTAGCAATACCCATAAACTAAATTAGCCCATAATCACATAATCACACCCCAAGAATTATGATTTTAGCTAGATATCATAAAAAGATAAAAATCGTTACCAAATTGAGTTTCCATCAACTGGGTAAAATTGATTTTGTCTTTACAATGGTCAAATTCGCAGAATCTCAAAGACCTACTTCCAATTTCTCAAAAGTAGAAAACTTCAATTCTTCAAAGCTAAAGGAAAACTGGAGAAAACTTGTCTCTCAATTCAAGACTTAATAATAGACTTCAAATATTATGATATCAGATCCATCTAAACTAAATGTATAATAATGTATTTATAGTCGACAAAAGTGTACTGCGAAAAGACACTTGGCGAAGTAAGTAGGGCTCACCGAACAACTCAGCGAGCCGCCCTTTGGTCACTTCATCTCCTTTCTGCCTTGGCATTCAGCATCCTCAAGTTCAGTAACTTTGGGTGATCCAGCAATGCATCGTGGAACTACTCAGCGATTCACTGACTGCTCCTTTCCATCACCAACTTGATTTCTTCCCTCAGTGCTTGGCACGCTGGAACTTTAAGCGATCAAATGGCTATTCAACGACTCGCCACGTGGACTTGGCGATCACTAGGCTTGTGTTTCTTCATTCTTTCAACTCGCTTTGTTCCTTTTTTCAAATTAGTGTCCTTGCTTTGTTCCTCAATCCATATACCTGGAAATCAAGGGTTTTACATCAGTTATTCACACAAACTAAACATTTGAGGACACTAAATATATATATATAAATAAATCCCTAAATGAGTCCAAATCTCGGACTCATCAACACCCCCAACTTAAACTATTGCTTGTCCTCAAGTAAAACTCAAGTTCAACAATTCAAAAAGGATGTCTCAAACATTGATACACAAGACTCAATCATGAATGCACACAACAAGGCTCAATTTACTTATGCAAGGATCAATTGTGCACTCAAAGATTCAAGTTGTGACTCACCATTATCAAAGATTCTCAAGTTCACAATACTTGCTTCAAATGCAAGTTCAAGCTCAACAAAGGTACTCACATGCCCTCAAACAAGAATGATTCCATATTCATAGATGATTGTTCAACAATTTATAGTTCCGGATTCACATACAACTCTCACACTCACAATGATGAACACATGCATGACTTCACCCATATGTTTGCCCTTATTTTCCAATCAACATTCACTTCAGCTCACTCAAGATCAAAAAGGTCTTTTCAATGCTTGTAACATGGCTGAGTGTAAAAGTATGGTCATTTAGGCTTAGTGGCTGCTATCCTCATGAAATGTGGCACGAACATCACTTTCTTTTATTTTCTTCAGCATTTTCACCCATGCTAAAAATTTCACCCCATTATTCACTTCCAATGGAATACCGGACACCCCATTTCTTTTGCAACTTTCACAACTTTTTCATTTTTCTTGTTTTTTTTTTTTTTGTAAGAAGGGGTTCCATCTTTTTCAAAACCATGGATAAAGGGGTATTTCTTCACATTTCTTGATTTACCTTCTCTTTTCACCACACTCCTAACTTAGGCTTTTTTCCTAAGTTGGCTATTCAAACAAACCACACTTCATGAGGATTATGGGTAAATGGATAAAGAGGGGTTGCAATTGCATTAAGTTTCTTCCAAGAAAGGGATAAGGCTTAAAAGGAGTTTAAGCAAGGTTCACATACTCACAAGGTTGGCCACAAAAGAGGTATATTGTCAAATTGTTTCACTCTTTAAAATTGTTGCCTAAGATCATTTCAAGATCTTGCATCACTTAGTGAACCGGACCAACGGGGCGAATTCTAGGTGTCATCACACAAGGGATTGATACCAATATCAAACAAGACTCCACACTTTCGCTAGTGTGTAATATTCATCACAAGAGACTCATTTGATAATCGTCTAGTCACAACGAGATGCAAAAAGTTCACATATTATCTATGCAACTTCATTTGGCATTATCGTAGCCACACATTCAATTTTGTTCTATTAAGAGGACTATTCAAATCATCAATATTGATCATAACCGATACCCAAATTTGTATAAGAACAACCACAATAAAAAACTACATGATGTGGAATTTTTTTTCAGAAGGGTAAAAAACCATTTGCATTTAAACAAGGAGCCATAAGCTCAAACATCCACAAAACAATGACAAAACTCAATTTACAGCACAAAAACCTAATATTTATACAAAAATGATAATCACAAGAGGTAGGTATGGAAATACCTCACCCCACCACAAATAAAAAGAAAATTTGTCCTAAAATGCAACAAAATGATAAAAAGTTGATGAGTCTGAGATTTGGGCTCATTTGGGGTTTTATTTACAATGATTTAGTGTCCTCAAATGCTTGTTTTGGGCCAATAACTTACGTAAACCCCTTGATTTCTAGGTATATGAATTAAGGAACTAAGAAAGGACACTAATTTGCAAAATGGAATGAAGCGACCTGAAAGAGTGAAGAAAAAAAAGCCTGGTGATCGCCTAGTCCACTTGTTGAGTCGCAGAATGGCTATTTGACTACCCAAAGTTCCAGTGTGCCAAGTCTTGAAGGAGAAAACCAAGTTGACGAGACAAAAGAGCAGTCAACGGATCGCCGAGTGGTTCCACGATGCAGTGCTGGATCGCCCAAAGTTATAGACCTCTAGGAAGCTGAAGGCCAAGGTAGAAGGGTGAGAATATTGAGCAAAGGGCGGATCGCCAAGTGGATCGGCGAGCCCGACTTACTGTGCCGAATGTCCCTTCACATAATATTTTTGGTGACTATAGATACATTTTTGAACATTTAGTTTAGCATCAGATTATTATTTAATTTTGAGTCCTATGTTTTTAATATTGAATTCTGAGTATTGAGATAAGTTTTCTCTAGTTTTCCTATGTTTTGAAGAATTGAAGTTTTTCACTTTTGAGAAATTGGAAGTGGGTCTTTGAGATTCTTCTAATTGGACCATTGTGAGAACAAAATCAATCTTATCCAGTTGATGGAAACTCAATTTGGTAACGATTTTTATCTTTTTATGATGTATAGCTAAAACCCCAATTCTTGGGGTGTGATTATGGGCTGATTTAGTTTATGGGTATAGCTAATTGTTAGTTTAAATGTTGTTTAGAAGTGAGTTCAATCATTAATTGTAGTGTAATTTAAGAATTGTAGTTGCAAATGCAGTTCTACCATTGTGTTTTTGCCTTGCTCGAGAGAGAGGTTTTAAAACTAAGATTATTGATTGATGGTATGTGGGTATTGGGTTGTCATGGGTTCAACTCGAGAGAGTGAATGGACTAATGTGCATGATGTTCTTATCTTGTATGCTTGTCGATGTTTGAGAGAAATCGACTTGATTCGGGGTAAATTGTTTGAGAAAATGTTTACCCCATCTATATTCTAGCTTACTCACTAATATCTAGCTATTTTCTAATAGTTTCAATTACCCATACTAGCCTATAATCGAATCACATCCCAACAACCCGTCTCATTATTGTTATTTCGTATTGTTTGCTACTATTGTAGTTGATAATTAAAACCAAACCCCCCTTATTTGATATTTGTGTCACCCTCTAATTTGAATTAAGTTTTTATTCGAGAATGTCTGTTCCTATGACTTATTTTACCATGTTCACACTTTCCTATTGAATCTTAAACACGTACCACTCCCTGTGGGATCAAACCATCGACCTTTAATCTGTTGAGTATCCGGGGAGGAGGACCCAGAACTGGTGGCGCTGGAACCACAGTTGGTACCGTAGCTTGCACTGTATCAATTGTAGGAGGGGTGGCCTAAGGAACTCTGGACGAATCTGGGCGAGACCTAGCACAGATTTCTACATGCCAGTACTGTAGAGGTTGGTCATCATCCGGCTTAGAAAATGCAGCTTGGGAGTCAAAGGACTCTCCCTCGCTGCCGGAGTTGTGCTCTGGAACCTCAGGGACTGTAGAGGCTGGTCGTCATCCGACTTAGAAAATGTCGGAGGGTTTGAGATGGATGCTTATCCGTGAGTTGAGACGGGGTATCTAGTAACAATCTTTTATCCCATAATGAACAAATGTAATGAATGTTAAGTACTCCGTGGGGAATAATGCCAAGCACCGAGTGGATATGAATTGGGGTGGATGTTCATCCGTGAGTTGAGGCGGAGTATCTAGTAGCAACCTTTTGAGATGGATGCTCATCCTTGAGTTGAGGCGGGGTATCTAGTAGAAATCTCCATATCCCATAACTATGTGCCCCACATAGGTCTAGCTAGTGGATCCACTTAAGCTAAAAACAATGGTCCTACATTAGGCAAGTAGGAATCCCATATCCGGTGAGGGTGACACCGGTATTCCATGAATTTCTCACATGGTCTATGACGGTTAAGGCTTACCCCCACAAAGAATGTTGATGAACTATGGCTTCTTAAGAATGCACTATTTAGTGTGGGTGGTGGTATGGGATGCCATCTATGCATTACACAAGTAGGCTTTGAGAGGGGTCATGATGTGTTCCTTTATAATGATGAATGATATGAATGGGCTTTTATGATGATGATTCTGAGAATGTTGATCTAATTTCTAATGAATGAAGGTGCTCTTAATGTAATGAAGCTAATGAAGAATTTTGATTTATATGCTTGAATGAAATGATGCATGCTATACTTGGATTGTATTATGAGTTACTTCCTTGGTATGACTTAATGAATATGAATGTGCCTTGTCTATGGTGGCTTCAAGGATTATTTAGTGTGATTAGTAGTATGGGATGCTACTTATACATTGCACAAGTATGACTTAGAGTTTCCCTAGGTGATGGTCTTTATGTGTTGATACTACTTGTGAAGTGTTTATGTCTCTTATGTATGACTATGGAGTGAAGATGGAAAGGTTGAATGGTAAGTTCACTTTTGGTGACTTAAGGTGGTACTTTGGTGTGGATGGTGGTATGCAACGCTATCCATACATTGCACAAAGTATAGCTTGAGAGTTACTTGAGGTGAAGGCTTAATGTGAAGGTAATGGGTTACATGTTAATTATGTTTCTAATATGGTTAAATAACTTGTATGTTGATTATGTCTTGTATTATGCCTCTTATGCTTATGTTCATGAAGGTTTTACCAAAATGGCATATGTCATGACTTTCAAATAAAATGTCCGTTTTAAGCATATTTTTGCATGGCTATCATACTTAGTACTTAATTGTGCTAACCCATTCTTCTTCTATGTTTACTACAAGTGTAGGTTTCGGCTTTTGAGTGGTTTTCTCTAGTGAAGCTTGGATTGAGACTTCCTCCAAGACTTGGTATGTCCTCATAGATTGAGGACAAGTGTTTATATGTTCCTTTCTTTTCATGTAATAGACTATTGTTAAGATTTCGATAGTAAAGGGCCGTGACCCTATTTTGTTTCAAGTATTGTTTAGATGGCCATGTGAGACGATAGACTTCCGCTTGCTTTTAATGCTTTTGATTGTTGGATTTATAAAGAAAAGTATTAAATTCCGCACTATTTCTAAGTATCTTATGTTATGAATGTTATGAGGCTTGTATAAGACCCCTTCAGGGTCGAGTATGCAATGTTGCTTCTGGGGTGTAGACTCGGGTCGTGACAGGTCTTATGAGTGTGAGGAGAGATTTCAAAAGCTCAAGACTTTGTTGATGTCATCTCTTGTTTAGACCTTACATGAGGAGGGTGTAGACTTCACCATGTACTGTGATACTTCTATAGTAGGATTATGTGGTGTTTTTATAAAGAAAGGCAAGGTTATTGCCTATGACTTAAGACAATTGTACACCTATTAAAGGAATTACATTACCCATGATTTGAAAATTGTAGCCGTAGTTTTTGTTCTTAAGCTATGGCAACAATATATGTATGGGGTTCATTGTGAGGTCTTCACAGACCATCAGAGTCTGCAATACAATTTTAGTTAGAGAGCTCTGAACTTGAGGCAGCGAAGATTGCTTGAGCTACTGAAGGACTATGATATCAACATCTTTGTATCATCCAAGGAAGACCAATGTAGTGGCCGATGCTTTGAGTAGAAAGATTTCTAGCATAGGAAGTCTTGCCGCTATTAGTGTGGAGGAGAGACATTTTCCTAGAGATGTTCAGAGGTTAGAAAACGATCTCTTCCAATTACGAGTTTCTAACGATACGGGTGGGTTGATTGTTTTTATTGAGGCTCATTTTTTCTTAGTTGAGCAGATTCATGAACGTCAGTTTGATGACGAGAAGTTGTCTCAATCGAGACAAGGTTATGAGAGGGTAAGCCAAAGAGGCTTTCCTTGATTCTTATGGAGTCTTATGGATTGGAGGCAGGATTTGTATGCAAGAGGTGGAAGAGTTGATCAGATAAATTCTTGAGGAGGCCCATCTTTCTTAATATTCTTTCCATCAGAGTGCGGCGAAGATGTATCATGACCTGAGCCAACACTTTTGTTGTGTGGTATGAAGAGGTATATTGCATATTTTATTTCAGAGTGTTTGACTTGCTAATAGGTCAAGTGTGAGCACCAACAACCTAGAGGTATATTTCAGAGGATGCCTATTCTTACATGGAAGTGGGAGCGGATCACTGTGGGATTTGTTGTGGGACTACCTACCATTGTGGGTGGTTATGACTCCATTTGGGTGGTGGTTGATAGATTGACCAAGTCTGCCCATTTCATCCAATTTTGGGTGAAGTATATGTCAGAGAAGTTAGTTGAGCTTTATATGAGTGAGATTGTGCGATTGCATGGGGTCCCAATTTTCATTGTCTCCGATCGAGATTCGTTTTTCACTTCCCATTTCTTGAAGGCTTTGCAACATGGTTTGGGTACTCAATTAGATATGAGTACAACCTTCCATCCTCAAATAGATCGCCAGTCCGAGCGGACGACTCAGGATTTGGAGGACATGCTTCGAGCTTGTGTGATTGATTTTGGTGCTAGATGTTATTAAAATTTGCCATTAGCAAAGTTTGCCTACAACAATAATCATCATTCCAATATTCCGATGGCCCCTTTTGAGGAGTTGTATGGCAAACGATGTAGATTTCCAATCGATTGATTTGATTTAGATAATATGGATTCGTTAGATACATAATTTCTTAGCAATGTTATGGAGCAGGTTCTTATTATCCAGGGTCGACTATTAACAACCCAGAGTCAATAAAAGAGTTTTACAAATCGGAGAGTTTGAGCTCTAGTGTTCATGGAGGGTGATCATGTTAAGCTTTGAGTGTCACCCATGAAGGGTGTGATGAGGTTTGGAAAGAAGGGTTATCTTAGCCTTAAATTCATTGGACCCTTTATGATTTTGAGTCGTGTTGGAGTGGCGGCCTGTAAAGTGGCCTTGCCACCTAGTTTGTCAGTTGTGCATCATGTGATATATATGTTTCCATGCTTCGAAAGTACGTGGTAGATTAAGACCATGTATTTTCCCTTGATTCAGTTGAGTTGGGTCCAAAGTTATCTTTTGAGGAAAAGCCTATAGACATCTTGGATAGGCATGTCCGTAAGCTTAGGAACAAAAAGATGGCTTTAATGAAGGTGCAATGGAAGCTTTGTTCAGTCGGTAAGGCGACTTGGGAGACAGAGTCAGATATGCGTGCCAAATATCCCTATCTCTCGTAGGCTCCAGGTCCTTTATTTTGCCTTATGTTCAAGGACAAACATTATTTTTAGTAGTGGATAATGTAAGGACCCGCTCAGTCATTTTTTGTTTTTCCATGGAAATTATCATTTTTCCTCCTGATAGTGACATCAAGTTTGCTATAATTGAGTTTGAAAAGTAGGTTTTGAACTATGAATTGAAAATTGAGAGTTGCTTAGTTTTTAGTTTGAAAGACTAAGTTGTTAAGAAAGTGATTTTTTGCATCTTTTGGAGTTTTAAGTGTTGGAATGGAATTCCGTTATTTCCATCAGTCCCGAAGTGTGAAATTTGACTTGTGAGAGTTGTCAGTTTCAAATTCCGTGTCTGTTTTAGTATTTGAGGTCGTAAGTTGTGAAATTATGGAAATTTAGCCTTTGGGTTGACTTTGGTCAACATTTGGGGTTCGGATGCTCGGATCAGAATTCCGAGAAATCCATTGCATTTAGGGGATTTTAGGCCTAACTGAGGTCTTGGTTGATTTTTGAGAGGCCGCGAGCTTGTTTAAGCCTTTTGTAGGCATAAGTTAGTTTCTTGTGGTCTTCATGGATGTCGGGTAAAGGAGACTTCAGATACGTATTTGATAGTTCCATTGAGTCATTTTCGTCAAGTATGATCAGTTTTCATATGTGGTATGTGTATACGGGGTTCCAAACGAATCCCAAGGGTTATTTTGATGCTGCTGATTTTCTGATGTTTGAGTTCTAGTGCACTTCCTCTTTTGTGAGGGTTTGCTCGCTTTTGCGAGGCTTGCTTCAGCGAGGCTTGGTTCGCTTTTGCAGAGGGCCAACCCCATTGACCTTCGTATTTGCGATGCAGCGATCCCTTAAGTGACCTTCTCTTAAGCAAAGGCCTAATCGCAGAAATGAAGCCCACATTTTTAGTGGGATTCGCTTAAGTGATACGTGAGAGGGATTTTTCTATAAATTTTGGGGTTTAGGTCCCATTTCACCATTTTTGAACATGGGGAACCTTTGGTGGTTAATTTTGAAAGAATTGTTTATGCTAGATCGGTTGGGTCAGTATTCTTGATCCTAAACCTTCATTTTTTCCATTGATTAATTATGAGTTTTAACATCAAAATATGAGGTTTTGATTGGTAAATGATGAGGTTTTTCAAGAACCCATATTCTTAACTAAAATGGAGTTTGTGAATTGATTTTAAGTCCTATTTTGAAATAATTTTCCCAAATGAGTTCCTAAAGCCTTGAGTAATATTTTCAAGTATTAAATTTCAGATTCTAACCTTATTTTTTGAATTGGGTATTGCGTTGATTGACCCACTGTTCAAGGGAATTGTTGTGGGTGTTGTTGTTTCCAGAAAGTGATTGTAAATACTTGCTTGTTTATAGATTGTTTGACTTTTGAAGTAGTTTGTAAAGGGAAGACTCAACTTTTGGAGTGATTATTAATTGATTTAAGGCAACTCACTTCCTAAACTTTGTATTCTAGTAGAATTCATGTGCTTCCTTCGTTGATTGTGTGTTGGGAGTAATGGGGATGAGGTGAACAATTTAAATTGTTCACTTGTTATATCTAAATGAATGAAAAGGGGTTGAAATGAAAAAAGAGGCTATGTGATGAACATGATGATGTGAATTCCCTTATGGTAACCCTTGTTGATTTACCGATGAAATGCTTGAAAGCATGATTGTGGACTTGAATTGTATGAATTGTTATCTCTTCTGTGTGGTGTGATTTCTTTATGTGCATTGACTAAGAACAGCGTGATGAGACATGTGATGTGATATAAAGTGAACGGGAAATGGTTCCAGCTAGTGATATTGTGCTGATGAGAAATGGTTCTGGCAAGAGATTATTCATCGTGACTCGATGCATTTAATTCTTATGCATGACTTAATTGTTGTTGTGATTGATGTATTTGTTGTGTGTAACTAAACTAATTGTCATTGAGATTGACTTATTTGATTTGTTTGATTGTTGAATTGTAAAGATTGAACTGTGAATATTGGGCTTGTGAGTCATGTATTGTGGAATTTCTAGGTTGGGCTGATTTATGTACAGGTTGTAGTTTGAGGAGGTTCGGTTGGAGTGTAAGAAGTATTGAATTTCTAGCTAGGTTCTTTGTTTAGTAGGTTTATTGTTGGGTACCGTGTTGTTGGTACTCACTCTTGCTTCTACACTTGTGTAAGTTTCGAGCTCGGACTCGTGTGATCCTCTTCTTCTCATGATAGTCGAGGCTCGTTACAGGATCTTAAAGGTAACTGCTTGTCATCCTGGAGGGCCCTCTTTTCCTTCTTCTTTTATGCTTTTTTCTACTTGAGAAACAAAGAATCAGACTTTTATTTATCTTTGAGTTATGTATTTTCCTAATACAACGAGGTCTTGGGGTGTTGTTTAGAATGAATAAGTTTTCCGCCTTTGTCTTGTTCTTGCTTTACTGTTTTCCACATTTTTATTTATTTTTATTGTGTTAAGGCTGACTTGTCTTGGTGGGAATAGACAAGTGTCATCACGTTCATTTTTTTATCGTGACAAATATGATTACAAAAGTTAAATACTATATGTTAAAATTATTGAGATGAAGCGGGTCGAATTAGGCAGGTACCCAAACCAATTTTAGTCAATTAGTTGGCTATATGAGCTTTTATCTTATTGGTTAGGATTCAATTAGGTAACAATATAGAGGGGAATCTTAGTAGCTTAAATGGTTGGCTATCCGAACTTTCAACTTATTGGTGAGTGAATTCCTAATTATGTAATCCAATCCCTTATCTTAGTGCAAGAAAAAAGTTTGGTTTTCAATATTGTAGTTCATTACCATATTTTTAATCAAGTAAATTTCATCATTATGGTACCCTTGCAACCAACCGTCACACAATCACAATCATAATGAAATATAATCACAGTTCTAACTACAAGTAAATATACACCTCCATTACATGAGATTATCACCAAGTTATCATCTCAATTTCATTCCTTTGATCTTCCTAGCCATGCATTGTATAAACAATACTATATAAATAATTATCATGCATACATTACATAACCTTGAAACAATCAACCCTCACATAGTCTCAAATGACTCTTTCTAGATAGTTCTTCCCACTTATAAGCCATGTTTCATCGATTACACCCCTAGGATAACACATAGCAATATTTATAAGATCAACACAAACAAATTAAGTACCTTATCACCCTACACAACTCTGATCCACACATTTGTCTATCCTAACCTTGTTCCAGAAGATCTATACATGCAAACTCCCCACAATTCACAAGGTATTATGTAATTAATGACATGTCTAACTACTTAGTCAAGCCTACCCTACCTGGACACCAAATAACTACTGGAAATATTTGAACACAAGCTTTTGGCTTCATTGGGGTGAATCCTAACGGACATAGACTAGAATTACATGGGTCTTGGTCTTCCTTGCACAGAATTCCCTGCTCTACGCTATCTTAAAACTCGGAGCAGCTTAGGAGGATACTTGGAGTAGTCCTAGAATGTTTTTCCATTGAAGAAGGGGTGGAGAGAATTAAGAGAATCTATGTTTTCATGTTTATGTTCCGTTAGTGGCTGACACGCCGCCACAACGACACTTCCATAACGGAAATATTCTTGCTATGGCGGGATGATGTTAGTTCGGATAAATTTCAAATTCTAGAATCTTCATTGTGGCACCATGTCAAATCATAAATTAATTGGGATCACTATAAGTGTTAGAGTTTTGCCCTGATTTTCTTACCTTATTTGAAGTATATTCTTCCTAAAAGAAAAGACAAAATATTACAATAAATGGTTTTACATGTAGCAGGTTTTCTTCAGTTCTAGCCTCAAAATTGAAGGATTTCTCTGTAGATTTCGTCACCAGGTATGTGGGATATCACTAGTGCGTTACTTTCATCCACTAGGTCCCTAGAATTCAGTAAGATTTTTGATTCTCTATATCTTGTTTAGACCTAGGGTTTCTAAAACCTTAGAAATTTTTGTGATTTAATTGTTATAGTTTCCTCAGTTGAAATAACTTGTTTTCCATGGAAATGTTGCTTAGTTGTTTATACAAAACTTAGAACCCTAGTTGTATGAATTCTCTTAGTTGATGAATTATATTGCTAGGTCAGTTAAATAGATAAACATGCTCTAGTTTTTGAATGTTATATTGTCAGTAATTAAATGTTGCATTCTTAGATTTGCTTGTCAGAATATTGAGCTATCTATTATTTCAGTAATGTTGTGTCATACACATTTCCAGTTGGGAGTAGTCTTACCACCAACTTGGACTAGGGTTCAGCGTACCCTTATACTCCCAGAACTACATGCCCCGTAGGAGTATAAGTCCTCTCTGTGGGCATCAAATTTAGTGATCACACCAGCCATGCCTTTATACCCCTGGCAAGGAATATTAATTGGGTCCTCTCGATGAGACGTATAGATCACACTCTATGTTTATTTCACATGGTTTTATGTCAGTTAATTGTAGCTCCCACAGTCAGACTTTAGTCCATTTGACTAGGTTTTTAGTTTATACTCCAGTATTCAGTCTCAGCATGTTATGTTCATGATTAGCACTTGGTCATTGCATTTAGCTCAGTTTCCAGTTATATTTCAGCATATATATAATTCTACTCAGTTTATGTCATTGCTCATTTGTGCTTTGTTTATTGTGTATATCTTGTTAAACTATTATCTATATCTTGCATGCTCAGTATATTCCAAGTACTGACGCATACTTTGCGCTACATCAATTTTCAGTCAGCATTCAGTAGCTTCAGTGGTGATTCCTCATGCGTCGAGGACAATAGACATACTTTCATTTTAGTCTTTTACATTTCAGTTTCAGTTAGTTAGAGTTAGCTGGGGGCATGTCCCATCAACTCTACTCAATTAGAGACTTTTCAGACAAAGTAGTAGATTAAGCTTTAGTTTTTGAGTGGTTGTTCAGTATAACTAAACTCTTAGTTGGGTATTCCCATTATCCAGTTATTTATTGTTTAGCTTCCGCATAGTATTTTTCTTATTTTATTATTGTTCAGTATGCTTGTGATATGCCATAAAGAAAGTTAACTTGGGGTCACTCGTGATCCTAGGTCTCGTGTTACGTCAAGGCGTAGCCTTGAGGCGTGAAAAACTTGGTATCAGAGCATTAGTTCTAAGAGTCTTAAGGTGTCTGAAAGCCGCACTAAGTAGAGTCTCTTTAATGGGTGTGAAGTTAACCACATCTATGAGAGAGAGGTTACAAAGTGTTTTAAGAAAAACTTGACTTTCTTTTTATTCTTATCGTGCATGGGTATGATCTCCTTTCTAATATGTCGTTATGCATTTAAGATCATTCCTCCTCATAGAGCTTATGCACGTAATGCTAATGCACGCAATGCTAACACAGTTCCTCCAATCCTTAATCAGGAGGTTACAAATGTAGATTTTTGGAATGCGATCCAACTATTGGCTTAGAGTGTGGCCAATAAGAACAATCAGCAGGTCCCAGTTCCTACTAACACTAATGGTGGATCAGCTACAGCTAGGATCCGAGATTTTGTTCGGATGAATCTGCCCGAGTTTTTAGGGTCGTAGGTTGGTGAGGACCCACAAAAGTTCATCGATGAGGTTAAGAAAATTATTGGAGTGATTCAAGTGACTGGTAATGATAGGGTGGAGTTGGCATCCTACCAGCTTAAGGATGTAGCTCACATTTGGTTCACTCAGTGGAAAGAAAACAAGGGTGCGGATGCAGCTCCTGTGACTTGGGAGTGCTTTACTGGAGCTTTTCTGGATAGGTTCTTCCCAAGGGAGTTTAGAGAAGCTAAGGCACAAGAGTGTATGAATTTGAAGCAGGGTACCATGTCGGTCCAATAGTACGGACTTAAGTTCACCCAACTCTCCATGTATGTTCCACAGATGGTTGCCGATCCAAGGGCACAAATGAGTAAGTTTTTGTTCGAGGTATCCGACTTGGTGAAGACAGAGTGTAGAAATGCTATGCTGTTAGAGGATATGAATATATCTAGGCTTATGACTCATGCTCAACAAGTTGAGGGAGATAAGCTTAGGGAAATGACTTAGGACAATAAGAAGGGTAGAACAGGGAACTATGAATACTCTAAGCAGAAATCGGGTAGTGGAAATCGCTCATAGTTTTAGCAGAGGTCTATAACCACAACACCCTCATCAACTAGGTATTCATCTCTCAAGTTTCAACATAATCAAAAAGGTAGGGCATGTGGTTCTAAGTCTCAAGGGAGTAATTCAGGTAACAAGACTTTCCCAACTTGTCCAAAGTGTGGTAAGAACCATCCGAGCGAGTGTCTTGCAAGCAAGGAAGGGTGTTTTGGGTGTGGTCGGCCTAAGGTTAAAGGATTGCCCTTTTGCCAAGCAAGGACAAAAAGCTAACAACAATAGGGTTCAATCTACAGCTCCAACAACATTGACATGTCGCCCAACTCAGCAAGGTGCTTCATCTGGTACAAGTGGTGGTGAGCGCCAGAACAGGTTGTATTCTCTTCAGGCTCGCCAGGAAATGGAAGATTCTCCTGATGTCGTCGCTGTTACTTTACGAGTCTTTCATTAAGAAGTTTATGCATTTTTTAGATCCACAAGCTATATTGTCTTTTGTAACTCCCTATATAGTTATAAAGTTCAGTGTCAATCCATAAACTCTCTCAGAAGCCTTATCAGTGTCTATTCTAGATGGTGACCCAGTTATAGCTAGAAGGGTATACAAAAATTGCCCTGTCACAGTATCTCAGAAAATCAATTCAACAAATCTTGTAGAGTTAAGATTCTCCTGATGTGGTCACTCGTACGTTACGAGTCTTTCATTTTGAAGCTTATGCATTGTTAGATCTAGAGTCTACATTGTCTTTTGTAATTCTCTATATAGCAGTAAACTTCGGTGTCAGTCTAGAAATTCTCTCAGAACCCTTCTCAGTCTATACTCTAGTTGGTGACCCATTTATAGCTAGACACCTATACAGAAATTGCCCTGTCATAGTTTCTCAGAAAGTCACCTCAGTAGATCTTGTAGAGTTAGAAATGGTAGATTTTGATATCATTCTAGGCATGGATTCGTTACATTCCTCTTATGCCTCAGTGTATTGTATAACTAAGATCGTTCGGTTTTAGTTTCTAGACGAGCCATTCTTTGAATGGAAGGGTAGTAGCTCAGTGCCTATGGGTCGATTCATTTCTTACCTTAAGGCCAGTAAGATTATTTCCAAAGGGTATGTCTATCATTTTGTTTGGGTTAAGGATTCAAACTCCAAAACCCAAACTCTTGAGTCAGTCCCAATAGTAAATGAGTTTCCAGAAGTGTTTCCAGAAGATCTTCTCGGAGTTCCTCTCGAAAGGGAAATCGATTTCGGAATAAATCTCCTTCTAAATAGCTAACCTATTACGATTTTTCCTTACAGAATGGATTCAGCCGAGCTTAAGGAATTGAAAGAACAGTTGAAAGACCTTCTAGATAAGGGATTCATCAGACCTAGTATCTCTCCATGGGGTGCTCCAGTGTTGTTCATTAAAATGAAAGATAGTTCTCTCAGAATGTGCATTGACTATCGATAGTTGAACAAAGTTACAATCAGGAATAAGTATCTCATCCCTAGGATTGATGACTTGTTCGACCAACTTCAAAATGCTAGTTGCTTTTTCTAAGAAAGACCTCAAGTCCGGCTATCATCAATTGAGAGTCAGAAATAGTGACATTCCAAAGACAGCTTTAAAAACTCGGTATGGTTACTTTGAATTTGTAGTTATGTCTTTCAGACTAACAAATGCTCCTGCAACTTTCATGGACTCAATGAACAGGGTGTTCAAACAGTATTTGGACTTGTTCGTCATCATCTTTATTGATGATATCCTCATTTATTCTCAGAATGAGAAGGATCATATGAATTATCTGAGAGTGGTCATGCAAACTCTTAAGGATCTCCAGCTATTCGCTAAGTTCAGCAAATGTGAAATTCTGGTTACAATCGATTGCTTTCCTTGGTCATGTGGTATCATGCAAAGGAATCCGAGCGGATTCTGAGAAAATTGAGGCAGTACAACACAGGCCCAGACCCACCTCTCCAAGAGATATAAGGAGTTTCTTGGGTTTGGTCGGGTATTACCAGAGATTTGTTGAAGGACTTTCATCCATAGCTTCCCCATTGACCAAGTTGACTCAGAAAAAGGTTAGGCTTCAGTGGTCAGATGAATATGAGAAAATCTTCCCAGAACTGAAGACTAGGTTAACTACAACTCATGTCTTGACTCTACCACTGGTTGAGATAGTTATGTGATTTATTGTGATGCATCCCAGGTCGGCCTAGGTTGTGTGTTGATGCAGCGAGGTAAGGTCATAACTTATGCTTCTAGACAACTTAAGGTGCATGAGAAGAACTACCCGACTCATGACCTCGAGCTTGTAGCCGTAGTATTTTCCCTAAAGATTTTGAGACACTACATGTATGATGTTGATGTTGATGTGTTCACAGATCATAATAGCCTCTAGTATGTGTTCACCCAGAAAGAGTTGAATCTTCGTCAGAGGAGATGGCTTGAATTCCTCAAAGACTATGACATGAATGTGCTTTACAATCCTTGTAAGGTCACTGTAGTAGTTTATGCTTCCCAGCAGGCTGTCTATGGGCAGTGTAGCACATGTTGAATAAGAAAGGAAAGAGCTAGCCAAAGATGTTCACCGGCTTGCTCGATTAGGATTTTGTCTTACGAACACATCAGATAATGGGGTGACAGTTCAGAATGGATCAAAATCTTTATAGGTAGCGGAGGTTAAGGAAAAATAGGATAGTGATCTTATATTGCTTCAGTTGAAGGGTGCAGTTAGTTCATCAGCAGAAAGTTTAGGTTTTCTCCCTAGGGGGAGATGGTGTGCTTCGTTACCAGGGTCGCTTATGTGTTCCTAATATGGGTGAGTTGAGGCAGAAGCTCATAACTCCAGGTATTCCATTCATCCAGGTGCCAATAAGATGTACCGTGATCTACAGGAAGTCTTTTGGTTGAACGACATGAACAGGGACATAGCAGATTTTGTTGCTAAGTGTCCTACTTGTCAACATGTTAAAGTAGAACATCAGAAACTAGGAGATATGACTCAAGAGATCAACATTCCTACATGGAAGTGGGAAGTGAAAAACATGGACTTCATTACAGGTTTTGATGCTTATCGTGACCAACGACACTAACCTACGGTACGAGTGTCTACGATCGTTGATAATATAGTAACCCAACCAAGAGTTGGGGTCGTGTCCCAAGGGAGTAGTTTTGAGAATTGATAGAAAAATAAAATTTAGCTCTAACTAGTCGTAGCTAAAGACATTGACGAACAAAAACATAGCAAATTAAAGGGGGTGACACAAAAGTGTCAAATATCAAATGGGGGTTTTGTCACAAGTAGTAAAAAGAGCAAAAATAACAAGAAAATCAAGTATGGGGAGAAGTTCTTGGGGTGTGACCGCAATACAAGTTGAGATAAATTGTTGGGTACATGCTTTCGTTAGGAAATTTGCAAGATAATAAGTGACTAGGCTAAGCTTTAGATGGAAATAAGTTCCCTCTCGGTCAACTTACCTTGTTTCAAATACGTTCCTCTCGGACACCCATTTTCCGCATGAAGGCCACCCTATGCCTTACCCTCTCGAGCTGAATGTTAGGATATGGGACTAGGGCTCACCCTCTCAGGTTGAACCTTATGTTGATCCATGGGTGATTTTGTATTTGCAACTACAAACCCATTAAATTAAACCACAACCACAACCACTAGGTGAAATCACCATTAAAATACATCCAACCTATCAAGAAGCAAGACCCAACAACAATATCAACATATATTTGCTAAATCACACCACAAGAATGGGGGGTTTTTAGCCACACATCAAGAAATAACAAAATACACCTAAAATGATACGAAAATCAAATGGGTATAAGAAATTAAACCTTGATTTAAGCAATGGAAGAAGAATGGAGAAGACCCTCTTCCAACTTGGGGAAGATGAAGCCCTTCTTTCTTCAAGTCTCCCAAACAAAATCCTCTCCAAACTTGAGAGAAAATATCCCAAAAAAGTACTATTCTATATTGAAAATTATAATAATGGTTTGACTCCTTAAAATTAATAAAGAGTTTAGTATTTATAGACTTCACAAATTAGTGCTGGCGGATCGCTCAGCGAGGTTAGTCGAGACCGTCGAATGACTCGGCAACTCGCCCTTCTTCTGTCTCTTCGTCGTTTCGTGCTTGCCTTCAGCATCTTCACGTTCTGGAGCATTGGGTGGTATAGTAATGCTTCGTGGAACCATTCGGCAAAGCGCCAATTGGTCATTTTATCGCCTTTTTTATCCTCTTCCTTCAAAGGCATACTAGAACAAAGGGCGGAATTTGTCCCTTCAGCGACTCGCCAACTGTGCTTGGCGATGCTCAGGCTTCAGCTTCTTCATTCTTTTCAGCCTTGTTGTTCCTTTTTGCGCCTAAGTGTCCATGCTTCCACTAAAACTTCAAATACCTGAAACTTAAGAGTTTTCATCAGATATTGAGATAAAATAAGCATTTGAGGACACTATTTCTATCAAATAAAGCCCTAAATGAGTCCAATTTGTGGACTCATCAACACCCCCAACTTAAAATTTTTCTTGTCCTCAAGCAAACTTGAGTTCAGCCGTTCAAAAAGGATGTCTCAAACAGTGCTACACAAGACTCAATCATTAATGCACACAACAAGACTCAATTTACTTATGCAAGGATAAATTTTGTACTAAAAGATTCAAGTTGTGACACACCATTACCAAAGATTCTTATGCTAGCAATACTTGCTACTTGTGCAAGTTCAAGCTCAACAAAAAGTGTCTAAATGCCCTCACATAAAGAATGATTCCATCTTTACACACAGAGGTTAATCAATTCAAGATCAGGAATCAAATGCAACGCTCACACTCAAAAAGAGAAACACAATGCATGTTTTCACCCATAGGCTTGCCCTAATTTTCTGATCGATATTCGGTTCGGCTCACTCAAGATCAAAAAGGTCTTTCTAAGGTTTGTAATGGGGATGAGTGCAAATGTATGGTCATTTAGGCTCAATGACTTTTTCCTCGTGAGATTGGTATTCTCAAGGCATTCCCTTCTTTTTCTTTATCAATTCTTTTTGTAGTGCTTCTAAGTCATCTTTTTATTCACCTCCATGGATTGCTTGGAAACCCGATTTCTTTTGTACTTTCTTTTATAAGGGGTTTCCATCGTTCTGTAACACCATGGGTTAAGGGAGACTTTTCTTGCACTTCTCCTTTTCCTTTTCACCACACCCCCAACTTAGGCCTTTGGCCTAAGTTGACTATTTGCTAAACCACAAATCAAGAGGATTATAGGTAGTGGGTCAAGTAAGGTCTAGGGTTCATCAAGGTTTTTCCAAAGAAAGGTAAGGCTCAAAGGGTGTTCAAAAGAGTTTCACACGCTCACGGGTAGGCCACAAAAGAGGTATATGTTAAATTTGGCTCACACTCTTTAAAGTTGCCTAAAATCATCTCAAGAGCACACCTTTCTAAATCAATCAGACTAACAGGGCAAGTTCTAGGTTTATTAATGCATGGTTCAAAGCAAGCTAATCACACAAGGCATCGACACTTAAATCAAATAAGACTACGTACTTTTGCTAGTGTGCAATGGTCAGTACAAGAGAATCAATTCGATTAATGGCTAATCACAACGAGATGCAAAGAGTTCAAATATTTTTTATGCAACTTCATTTGGCCTCGTCGTAGCCTCACATTCATGTTCGTTCAATTTAGAGCAATATTCAAGTCATCCGTATTGATCGAAACTGAGACTCATTTTTTTGCAAAAGAACAGCCACATTCAACTCACGAGGGGTGGCAAAAATGTGTGAAAAGTTCAAAAAATTTCGGAAGGGTCAAAATCATGTTGCAATTAAAAATAAGCGGAGCTAGCCACAAGCTTAAACATCCACAAAAAGAAGATAAACATAATTTTGACACAAAACAACCCAAATATACGAACATCAAATAGCACACAAAAGGTGGGCCTCACCCTACCACAAATAAAAATTATTTTTCCTTAAATCTAAATAAAAGTAGAGGTAAGTAAGATAGAGAGGAAGGTAGAGAAAGGTCATGTCTACGCAGTCTCTCTATCTATCGGGGCATCAGTGCCCGGAGTGACCATCAGAAGGACCAGCTCCACTGGATCCCGCAATAGGAGATTTTACCAAAAAAACTTGCACAACAACATCTATCATAATTTCGTCCGTCTAAGTCAAGTCTTCATCTGCAGCTCCCTCAGTCTCTTCATCAGTCTTTGCTTCTGACTCATAGTCGGCTACCTGCTTCGCTCTACCCCCATGTCCATTGATCTTTTGAGGCAATTCAGGCATGTCTGGCATCTCTACTGTTCCAAAGACCAAGGACACATCGGTGGTCTTTAGGTGGTCTACATCACTTCTTAGTTCAGCAATGACAGCTTTTAAAGTCGTCACCTCCTCTGTTGACCCTTGGTTGCGTTCACACACCGCTATTCTGGCTGCTAGGGCATCAATGGTAGTACTCAGAGGTGTCATAGTATCAGTTAAGGAAATCCGAATCAGTATCTGAGGGGTCGGACAAGATTTTTAAAGAAATGAAAGAAGATGTGTCGAACCTTAGCCAGATGGTTACCTCCCACTCAGTATCGATTAAGCAGTTGGAGACCCAAATGGGTCATATCTTGTCTCATTTAAACCTGAGACAACAAGGGGGGTTGTTTAGTGATACTATGGCTAACCCCAAGAATGATGTTTGAGTGTGGACTTGCGTCGTACCACGACGTTAACTAAAGTGCTTCTTGGGAGGCAACCCAAGGTTTTATCACTTTATTTTTGTTTTATAAATAATGGTGTGTGATTGCGCAGGTCAAAGTGTGGAAGGTGTTTCAAAAATACAGGTTGGAGAACTATAAGTTCAGTCAACGCATCGCTGAAGAGGTCGGCGAACCCGACTTGAACCGTCGGTTGACTCAAGACAATTTGAAATTGGGGTCTGTAAAAAAACTTAACGATCCGAGGAGCAACTTGGCGAATCACCAAACAGGTCGGCGATCACGATCTATTCCACCATTTGGACTCCCACAATAACTGGAGGTCCTATAAAACTCGGCGAGGATTCCCACTCGGTGAGTCACCGAGTGGGTCGGCAAGCAAAACTAATGTTGCCGAATGGTCAAGAACTGGACGGTTTTTAAAGGCCAAATGTTTAAACTTCCAACTCTTTAACTTTCCCTCACTTTTGAACTTTCCAAACTCACACCCGCATAGTATGTTCTATATTTCTTGCATTTTTACCGCATTTCAGTCGTTAGATTTATGTTTGAAGTGGATTACTTTGCCGCCTAGCATTTCAAAAAATTTAATCGGCATCTAACGTTGGTTTTCGAAACCCGGAGTTTATTTTTTACCAATTTGTGCTCATTTGCAATTGAATTTTATTTTAGTGATGTGTGTTGGGCCTCTATAATGTTTGATTTTGTTCTTGCATACTCGTGTGCCTAATTTAATTTTATAATTTTGCTCGTATTATTTTTATTGTTGATGATGTTTTGCAAATATGGCAAGGGCAAAGGCAAGAGGCCTGCAGCTGAGGTTTCTGAGCACAACAGGGAGAGAATGTGTGCTGACTCCCGGGATGCATTATCTGAGCCTGAGGATGATCAGCCCTTACAATCCCGATGGGATGAGCTCCGTTATAGATCTTGAACCAGCTAGAGTCCCCTCAGCTTTCAACCCAGAAGGTTCAGTGCCAGCTCCGACACCTTCTGTGGCTCCAGTGCCACCAGTAGTCCATCATCCCAGGCTTCTCAACAGGTTAAAAGGTGATGGATTGAGAACTATCCTCGAGGAGATATTGTTGTCTACAGAGGGCCTTGAGGGAAAATACTCTGGGGGTGAGGTACACCCTCTATTTTCACCGCTTTGAGCAGTTCACCAGGCCCCGAGGCACTTACATTCCTTCATGGGTCTGGGAGTTCTATTCAGCGTATGGTGAATTAGTTCGAAAGAGTAAGAAGAAGGACAACAAGTTCAAACAGGTTAAATTGGTCGTGGTCCAGGGCAAACAAGTTGGATGCAATAGCGAGTGTATCAATATTGTACTTGCCAGGGGTCTTGGAGCTACGGAGGCATATGAGGGTTTGCCGGTTACGCAGTCCTTAGATGACTTGAAGGGCTGGTTGGCTCCATTGATTTTCGATACCACCCCTAGGTGGATCGAGGCAGGGGTCCCTATAGAGAAGAGGGATTTGAGCATTGCTGCTTGGTTCTGGTTTGGCTTCATTAGCAGCACCATAATGGCATCCCAGAATGAATCCATTATGCGCCACCCTAAGGCAGCCTGCCTTGGAGCTATCATATCCCGGAGGAGCATCGACCTGGGACTCCTCATAGAGCAAGAGATGGCCATGAGGGCCAAGCAGAGTTAGACCTCCTTGCCATTTCTGGTCCTGATCAAGGAGTTGTGCTGGCGTGCTGGAATACCCCGAGACGCTGAGAGAGATATTGAGGTTAACCTTTCTTCCTCCATTGATAATCGGTGTATTATGGCCGAGTACACACGAGAGGAGGCCGACAGGAGGAGAGCAGCTCTGGTGGATACATCCCCAGAGGTGTACATTGGTTCGATACCTGCAGAGGCATCTTTACCAACTCCGGCCTCTGGGCCTTCAGGTACATCTGCCCCTTCTTCTTCTTCACAGGCTCCAGGTGCCTCCACCTCTGCCCAGCCCACCAGGATCACTCAGGCTATGATCCTGAAGATGGGGCACTTGGCCCATTCAGTCGATGTGAGGGCGACCTGACTTGAGAGATGCATCCCATGGATGATTGAGGCTGCTATTCTGGCTGAACTGACCCCTCTCCAGCCTTCTGTTGACGATTTAACTGGGAGAGTCACAGCTTGTGAAGGCAGACAAGGGGAGACATCCGAGGTTAAGGCTTTGAAAGCCGAAGTTGCTAATCTGAGGAAAGATGTAAACTATCTAAAGTATACTAACTTCACTTTAGTAATGGAGGCAGCGGATGATTTGGAGGTCCCCGAGTCTTCAGAGATTCCTCTGGCTACCACCGAAGATGTACATAGGGATGTCACAACAGCTGATTAGTCGGAGACAGAGACCGATGAGGAGCAGATCGAGGTGAGAAAGGATAGGATTTATGGAGAACTGCCAGATCTGGAGGAGACTATTGTACATTCAGTGATCCAGACAACACTGACTGAGACGTCCATGTCATCTCTTAGTGGATCTAGTACTGCTGATGATGCATCGGGCACTGATGCCCAGACAGATGGAGCGGTTGTTTAGATAGGATTCCTTTTTACCTCCCTGTCTTATTTTATTTGACATTTGGATATTATTTTGCTTGCATTTAAGGAAAAATGGATTTTATTTGTGGTGGGGTGAGACCCACCTTTTGTGACTATTTTATGTCTATATATGCTTGGGGTTTTTAGCTATAAATTGTGTTAATACTACATTTTGTGGATGATTGAGCTTGTGGCTCCTTGCTTTAATTGGAAATGATTTTTGGACCCTTCAGAGAAATTTTGTGCCACCTCTTGTTTGTGTTTGAATGTGGTTGTTCTCTTGCGAATTTGAGTATCGGTCTTGATCAATACCGATGACTTGAATAGTGCTCATAATAAAAAACAATTAATGCGCGGCTACGATGAGGCCAAATGAAGTTGGATAGGCAATATGTGAACTTTTTGCATCTCGTTGTGACTAGCCATTTATCAAATTGAGTTTCTTGTGATGATAATTGCACACTCACGAAAGTGTGGAGTCTTGTTTGACATTGGTGTCAATGTCTTGTATGATGAGCTTACCGTGAACCATGTGTGATGACACCTAGAATTTGCCCAGTTGGTCCCGTTGACTAAGTGATGCAATCTCTTGAAATGATCTTAGGCAACTTTGAAGAGTGTGAAACAATTTGACATTATACCTCTTTTGTGATAAACCTTATGAGTGTGTGATCCTTACTTGAACACCCTTTGAGCCTTATCCTTTTCTTTGAAGAAACTTGATGAAATCTTGCCCTTTCTTTATCCATTACCCATTATCCTCATGAATTACAGTTAGTTTGAATAGCCAACTTAGGCTTTTGGCTTAAGTTGGGGTGTGGTGAAAAAAGAAGATAAATCAAGAAATGTAAAGAAGTCCCCCTTTTTACCCATGATTTGGAGAAAAATGGAACCCCTCCATACAAAAAAAAAAGAAGAGAAAGAGAAAAAGAAAATAAAAAGAATGAAGAGTTGTGGAATAAAGTTGTGAAAGTGCAAACAAAATGGGGTATCCAAATGTCCATGGAAAGTGAATAATGGGGTGACCTATGAGCATAAATAAGAATGATAAAGAGAAGGAAAGAAAGTTTTGTTCACACCACATTTCATGAGGATAGAAGTCATTAAGCCTAAATGATCATACATTTACACTCAGCCATGTTACAAGCCTTGAAAAGACCTTTTTGATCTTGAGTGAGCTGAAACAAGTGTTGATTGGAAAATAAGGGAAAACCTATGGGTAAAGTCATGCATTGTGTTCATCTTTGTGAGTGTGAGTGTTGCATTTGATTCCAGAGCTTTAAATTGTCGAACCATTATGTGTGAATATGGAATCATTCTTTGTGTAAGGGCATTTAAGTACCTTTGTTGAGCTTGAACTTGCATTTGAAGCAAGTATTGTGAACTTGAGAATCTTTGATGATGGTGAGTCACAACTTGAATCTTTGAGTGCAAAATTGATCCTTGCATGAGTAAATTGAGTCTTTTTGTGTGCATTCATGATTGAGTCTTGTGTAGCACTGTTTGAGACATCCTTTTTGAGCTGATGAACTTGAGTTTTACTTGAGGACAAACAAAAGTTTAAGTTGGCGGCGTTGATGAGTCCACGATTTGGACTCATTTAGGGCTTTATTGTAATAGATTTAGTGTCCTCAAATGCATATTTTGTGCCAATAAGTAATGTAAATCCTTGATTTTTTAGGTATTTAATTGAAGAACAAAGAATGGACAGTAATGAGAAAAAAGGAACAAGGCAGCTAAAAGAATGAAGAAAAGAAGGCCTGATGATCGCCTAACCCATTGGGCGAGTCGCCGAATGGCCATGATATTGCCTAAAGTTCCAGTGTGCCAAGCCATGAAGGATAAAATCAAGTGGGCGATAGAAAGGAGTAGTCGTCGTGTCGCCGAATGGTTTCGCGATGCAGTGATTAGATTGCCCAAAGTTACAGAATTTGAAGATGCTGAAGGCCAAAGCAAAAAGGCGATTGAACAGACCAAAGGGCGGATCGCCGAGTGGATCGATGATCCCGATTTATTGCGCCAAATGTCCTTCGCAGAATTTTTGGCGACTATAAATACATTTTCAAACTTTATGTTTAGTATCAAATTTTATTCTGAACATTCATTAGAGTAATTTTGGAGTTAGAACTCTGAGTTTCGAAATAATATTTTTCCTTAGCTTTGAAGATTTGAACATTTCCATTTTTGAGAAATTGGAAGTGGGTATTTGAGATTCTTCAACCTTGACCTTTGTAAAGACGAAATTAATCTTACCCAGTTGATGGAAACACAATTTGGTAACGATTTCTATCTTTCTATGATGTCTAGCTAAAACCCCAATTCTTGGGGTGTGATTATGTGATTATGGGTTGATTTAGCTGCTGGGTATTGTTAATTGATAGTGTAAAAGTTTTTTTAAAGTTATTTCAATCAATAATTTTGGTTTAATTTAAAGGGTTGTAGTTTCAAATGCAACTCTACCTTCGTGTTTTTGGCTTGCTCGATAGAGAAGTTTTAAAACCAAGATTTCTGATTTGGTGGTCTTTGGGTATTGGTTTGTCATGGGTTCAGCTCGAGAGAGTGAATCCTAAACCCTTTTCCACACATTCAGCTCAAGAGAGTGAATGGACTAAAGCGTAGGCTGTTCTTAATTGATGCTTATTGGTGTTCGAAATAAACCAATTTGATTCGGGGTAAATTGTTCGAGAGAAAGTTTATTCCAACTAAAGTCTAGCTTATTCACCGATTTACAGCTACTTACTATTAGTTGCAATTACCCATTTGTCTACCTTAGCCTATTATCCAATCACATCCCAAGAACCCGTCTCTTTACTTGTTCCTTAGTGTTATTTGTTGTTGTTGTAGCTGGTAGATACAATCAAAACCGCCATGTTATTTGACACTTGTGTCACCCCTTAATTTTAAGTATGTTTTTATTCGCAAATGTCTTTACCTATGATTGATTTGAACATGTTCATGCTTTGCTTTTGGTTCTCAAACACGTACCACTCCCTATGGGAACGATCCCAACCCAATTGGTTGGGTTATATACTAACTAACGATCGTTGACTCTTAAAACTAGATTAAATGTCGTTGAAAGCATTAATAAAATCAGTGGACCACCACACTAGACGTGGGAAGGCTCATGGAGGCAAGGCAGAACTAACCCAAGCTCAGGCCTTAGACCACAGTGCCCACCACGGGCCGTGGTCTTGATTACGGGTCGTGGTGACGTCTGTCATCGTGAGCCAGTAGACTCCCAACCCAAGGGAAGGACCACGGTGGCCTTAACGGTTCGTGGTCCTCCATGGGTCGTGGTATGGCTTGTGGAAGGGACCTCCCAGAACTAGTAGTCACTGGCTAAAAATCCACGACCTACTTGACGGGTTGTGGTCCATTTGACTATCCGTCAGTGGCGCTATTACGCCTCCGTCAGCTTTTAAGTCAAGGTCCTTTTGCTCTTTTCCCCTATGCTTTGGGCATTTAAATTATATCATTTTACTCAATTTAAGAGCCTAATAACCTAGTTAGAACATAACCAAACTCATTATTCACCAAAACTCATCGAAATTAGACCCAAAAAGGAGAGAAGAGTCGACAGCCCTCTCAACAACACGCAACACGTTTTATTCAGTTCTAGCCCCAAAATCGAAGGATTTCTCCATAGATTTCGTCACCGGTTATGTGAAATTTCACTAGTGGGTTCCTTTCATCCACTAGGTCCCTAGAAGTCAGTAAGATTCTTGATTCTCTATATCTTGTTTAGACTTAGGGTTTCTAAAACCTTAGACATTGTTGTGATTTAGCTATTATAGTTTCCTCAATCGAAATAACTTGTTTTCCTTTGAAAGGTTGCTTAGTTCCTTATAAGTAACTCAAAATTCTAGTTGTATGAATTCTCTTAGTTCATTAATTATACTTCTAGGTTAGTTAAACATATAACCATGCTCTAGTTTTTGAATGTTACATTGTTAGTACTTAAATGTTCCATTCTCATATTTGCATATCATAATATTGAGCTATCTAGTATTTTAGGTATGTTGTGTCATACTCATTTCCAGTTGGGAGTAGGCTTAGCACCGAGTTGGACTAGGAATCAACATACCTCATAGTCCTAAAACTACGTGCCCCCGTAGGAGTATAAGTCCCCACTATGGGCATCATATTTAGTGATTATGCCAGTCATGCCTTTATACCCTGGAAAGGTATATTGGGTCCTCTCGATGGGGCATATACACCAGACTTCACGTTTAGCTCACGTGGTTGTCACGACCAAGGGGTAACCCTTAGATGTAACACGGCGTACTAAACCCCGAAGGCGTTTCATACAAGCCCTTAGCATATCATGACATAAGATTAATAGAAATGATTCGGAATTTTAAACTTTTCTTTATAATTGAAGTCTTTTATAAAAACAGTTGGAAGTCTAGACATTGTCTCATTTAGCCATCTAATACAGTCGAATATCAAATAGGGTCACAACCCTTTACAACACAGTCTCAAAAAGAGAATGTAAGAAGAAACTAGAAATTAACAACTCTCGTCCTCGAACCATGCAAACTCACCAAAAGCGTGGAGAAAGATCTATTCCATGCTTGAACCAATAGAAGATCACCATCAAGAACCGAACCCTACACTTATAGAAAAATGTAGGAAATATGGGTTAGTACAAAAATGCACTAAGTATGATAGCCTAGCATAAAAACCTTTAAAACATGCTAAAAGAGACATTTTAGTTGAAACCATTCTATATGCCAATTTTGAACATCATCTTTGAAATAGTTGGAGAACGTATCTCATAAGACCACTCATGTATAGTTCATCATAGCATAAAGGAATGCAACATAATCACAAGCATAGCCTCCAACTTAGGCATAATGCAAACATCAATCATCATAAGACCTAGTTCACATACATAATTAGATACCAAGATCATCTCATACCCCCACTCACACTAAGTAGAGCTCCTTGAGAATTCATAAGTATAGTTCATGTTCATAATTCATATAAAACATGCATTAACTCATAAATCATCATATCATAAGAGAAACATACCACGACCACTCTCAAAGCCTACTTGTGCAATATATGAATGAAGTCACATACCCCCTCTCACACTAAGTAGAACCTCTTGAGGAACCACAGTACATAACTCATGTTCTTGTTCATAGTTCATGGAGGGAAATAGCCTTAACCGACATAGACCATGTGAGCTACATAGAATCCGGTGTACTGCCCCACACCGAAAAGGGGTGTCCTACTTGCCTAACGTAGAACTGAAGTTTATTAGCTTAGGTGGATCCACTAGATAAAGACCTATGTGGGCACATAGATACGGTATAAAGAGATTGATACTAGAAACCCGGACTAACTAAGGTAAAAGGTTTTTATATCATGAGATAACTGTTTTGGAACCCGGACTGATTGGCGTAAAAGGAACCCATTTAGAAAGTAGAACTAACTGACGTAAAAGCTTTCATTTGGGAAGCCGGACTACCGGGCGTAAAAGCTTCCATGCCATATTCATATCCACTAGGCGCTAAGCATAATTCCATTTAAGTCAACGTTAAGTCTCGACTTATGTTCATGTTTATGAAAGAATAACTTAACACTCAATCCAATACAATAACATGGTATCATGATAGCTTATAGATTCAATAGGTGAGCATAGCCTTTCAACCTTAGAATCATTATTATGTCGGTAAACCTTTCACATCATGTCATAGTGTGTTCATGAGAATAGCCTTTCATTCAACACAACAAAGGTATCATAATCTTGGACATTTCATGCATAGCCATATATAAGGGTGCATATGAGAAATAGCCTTTCAAAAACACCTTAGTTACATCATAGTCAAGTTCATGCATGGAGTGTGTGTGATTGTCCTTTTAATGACACAACAATAATATCATCATCATAAACAGTTCAGTCTCAAGTGTTCATAAAGCATGTACATAATATCACAATCATGCATAATTCTCATATCTTGCATTCAAGGATCATAGATCGCATTACATCAACACATCTAGCATTCATTACATTAGACATGGATATAATCACAATTCAAGTAGTTCCCTTACTACATGCACAATCTCATGTACCCATATCATAAGTCATGTGGGTAAAGTCCTTCCACAATAATTCCATATACAAGTCAACATACATAATAGTGTCCTTCCTAAAGCCTCAACATTCATAGTTCATTCAATTTAGCTTTTTACCCTTAAAGCCCTAGAAATCATATTCATACTACAACCCATCTCAAGCAATACCTCACATGGTCATCATGTAAACCTAACTCTCAAGGTAAACTAATCACATGCTTCATTCTTAACCATTTATGACTATAGTATCATGTAAACTCAATTTCAATACTACTTGACCATGATTCATCATATAAGTCCTAATCTAATGAATTCATGTCTACAGGCTTTACTTTTAAGCAATTCATATCTAGGTGCTCTAATCTCAAGCAATTCATAAAGAAGTTCATCAATCTTAAAACGTCACATATAAGCCCTAAATCCCCTCTTTCATGGCATAATACTAATTATATCAATTTCACCCTAGAATCTTAGGTTAATCAAGGATACATGTATAATCATAATAAAATCATGTAATTAAACCATAAACAGTCATTATTCACTTAATTGGACCAATATACAACAATACCAACACTTTAAGATCCAAATTGGGGAAATTAGGGATTTCATGGGTTCTCGGGGGAATTCATCATAAACCAACAATAATTCATAAATTCTATCATAATCTCTCATAAATCAACCATTCAAAACTTTTTTGGAAAGAACCCATGAGATTGAAGTCAAACTCTCACTTTTGGGGAAAACACTACTTTTGAAATTGAACTTTGAAGGGGCTCTATGGGTGAAGGTTCCCAATAGATGAAAAGCTACCATACCTTGATCATGAATCTTCAAAGAATTTTAGTAAGAAGCCTTAAATTCTCCAAACCCTAGCTCCAATTCTACTCTTCTTCTTCTTGGAGTTTTAGAGAGAGAAATATTGTGAGGAAGAAGAACTTTTTTATTTGGTTTGGGTCTTGGGAATTAATGAAGTAAATGCGGTGGTTTATGACTTAAAAACATTTATATATGTGAAATAAAACAATATAAATCGAACCCATTAATTAACTAACTAACTTGGAATTTACCAAAACACCACTAACTAGGCAGCCCCTTCCCAGGGACTACGCCCACCTTCACGACCCGTCAAGGGCACCACGGCTCGTGGTGGTGCCTGTGGTCCCTTGACAAGTGTCCCTCCTGAACATGGCAAGCCTCTCATGAGGCTAAGGCAACCCCACGAGCCTTCCCACGGTTCGTGGTCATCACCACGAGCCGTGAAGTGGCTCGTGAAGGGAGGCCTTTTCTTGGCAGCCTTGGGGGCTTACTGCCTCAGCAACCACGGGTGGCACCACGGGTCGTGAAGACCCTCATGGTCATGGTGGACAGTGGCTAGGTGTTTTCTTGGTAGCCTTGGCCCCTTAGCCATGGCCCTCACCCGAAATCATTGGCCCTTGCCCTTAACCCTTGACGTTAACCCACACGTTTAGGCTCTAGTTTAACCTACTAATTTTCGAGGTGTTAGATTTGTTTTATGTCAGTTAATAGTAGCTCCCACAGTCAGAATTTAGTGCATTTAACCAGGTTTTTAGATTATACTTCAGTATTCAATCTCATCATGTTATGTTCATTATTTGCACTTGGTCATTGCATTTAGCTCAGTTTCAGTTACATTTAAGCATATATATACATTCTGTTCAATTTATGTCATTTGCTCAGTTTGCTTTGTTTAATCTGTATATCTTGTTCAACAATTATCTATGTCATGCATACTCAGTAAATTCCAAGTACTGACGCTTACTCTGCACTATATCATTTCATTATGTAGGTTGAGGTACTCATCATTCAGACCACGCTTAGATCAATTCTCGGTCAGCATTCAACAGCTTCAGTGGTGAGTCCTCATACATCAAGGACAATAGACATTACGCTTATGATATGCCAGAAACAGGGTTAGCTTTGGGTCACTCGTGATAAGTCCCGTGTTACGTCAAGGGGGGTAGCCTCGGGGTGTGACAATCATAGTCTAGGGGGGTACTTGTGCCTTATCCCTTATTTCCTTAGAGAAGAAGTTTGGAACTCTATAAATTGAAGACCCCTCTTCTCATACAAACAACACAATAGTTTTGTTTATGGGACATTGGACAGGTTATATAATATGGGAAGCAGATGCAAGCTTTTTCTTTCAATTACCGGCCAAATGACTACGTGATCATCGGTCTACTCTACCTCAATTCACCATTTTGATTTATTCTAACAAAAGTATAATATTTTTCTTTTATATAGTTTTCATATAATAATATTATGTTTTTACTACAAGTTTCTGTCATCTAATTAATCTTTGTCTTGATCTCCAATTGTAAACTTCAGCATGAATCCCTAATCACTTTCGAACCCAACAATAAGAGCGCTCTAAACGATGAAAAATTAATAACAAGAAAATAACATGGAGGATCATTACAAAAGTAGAGTTGCACTAACATAAAGTTGGGAATCAATTAGTGAATCCAAGACTAAAAGGATAAATTAAACAAAGAAGATGGAATTAAAGTATGTATGAGACGCCAATATACAACCACACCATGTTTAGGTACAAAACAAAGTTTTTATTGTCGAAAGATTTTTATTTGACAAACAAATTATGAAATTGTGATTCACGAGACAAAAGAGGTAGACCTAATAAATTCAGTGAAGAAATTCAATTTATTGTTTGACCATAAATTTTGGATTAGATTTTGAATATCTATCTTTGAAAATTTACAAGTTTAAAATTTTGGTTCACATCACCTTTTGGGAGAATTTATACTTTCACTCACAAAAATTCAATTTACCACTAGACAGAGTGCCTAGAAACCTTTTATTAAAAATACAAAGATATCAAAAGGGATAAGTACAAGAAAGAGGGGGGTATGCCTTACCTTACCAATCCTAATGAAATAACTAACACCTATGAACTAGCAAACATAAAGAAAAAAACAGCTTGAGAGAACTAGGTATTTTTGTGATCATCACAAAGTTTGTAATACACTCTATGATGATATTAAAAATGAGGATGTTTAAATAATGCAAAAATATTACAAACAAGATGAAGATTGAGTTATTGACCTCAAACTTTCTTTTACAAAGGCATGATTAAAAAGATTGAATCCCCATCAAAAGTAACTCAAATTATTTTCCTCTTGTATTCTTCTTCAAATCTATACAATAACACTTGATAATTAATTACTTCTTTTTAAAATTTATTGTATCTTATTAAACCTATATGGTACTGCCATATGATTCTACTTTTCCAGACGCATTAGTAGGTGCTTTGGAACAAACTCCTTAGTCACTTTACCGTCTCAACTATGTTGCCTTCCATGTGTCTTGTTTTCTCTTTTGTTGCTTCTACTTCTTTGTCGCCTAGGTAATATATCCCCTTCCCTAGTAACTCTATCACAACATAAGTCTAACATATTACATTCCTCATCTTCATCAAAAGAGTCCTCTCCCAAATCAATTGTATAATCATTTGTTGGACAAAATCTTGACACTAAGGCCCTTGACTAATTCTTCTTTGCAATCACCCTTTTAAACAAAAATACTAGAGCTTCTAGACTTAATTTTCTATTCAAAGCAGGTGGTGAAACTTGATCTTCTTTCACCAAACCATTGTCATTCTCTATTGACATTACTAGCTGTTCAGATTCATCAAGTGACTCCTAAGTTTGAAGGGACCCTATTATACGACGTGTTTAATTTGACCATGAGTGGTTTGATCGCTGTATTGTATTTGAGTAGCATAGCATCCTGATTTTCATGGATGATCTTAGCTACTTAAGAATTAGAAATATTTAATGATGGAGCAATAATATTACCATCTTTTCCAGTAGCCTTCAATAAAGCATCAAAGCTATTCGAACATAATAGGTCTCTTGAGGCATTATTAATATCTTTCCTCTTCTCATTGTCCTAAAAATTTCGAGTCACACCCTTTCCACTACCTGGAGAATTATTTCGACTAGTTTTTAGTAGCATGATTTTTCGAGTGCAATCAAAATCAAATTTTTAGTAGCATTCTCGTTTTCAACTAGTAAAACATGCTACCTAGAATTTCCAGCATCTTCAACATCAGTTGTATCAATTAGTTTTTGTCTTGAATCAACTCCCGATGCATTAACCCCAACTCTTGGTGTTTCCCCTATGTTTTTAGTTGCATTAGACATCAAATTCACCCCAAAATTCTCTTGGTTGCACCTCAGTAGTATCAGCCAGTTGGTTATTGCAAACACCTTTGTTTCCTGGAGGTTTTTGATGACTAATATTACATGTATCAATATTGTCTATTCAATTTTTCTCAGAAGTGGCAACAACCAATTCTCAATCTAAAGTAGTAGTTATACTTTGATCGATACCTACAACCCTTCTTTTTTCTTTGAACATTTCCCTTGCATCACCATGATATTTTTCAATATTGCTAGTACCTTTCAAAGCAACTTCAATGGTATCATCAATTTGTTTATTGTTTTGATTTATTTTCTAGATCAAATGACAAGCACCTTCACCATTACCTTGGTACTTTCAATAATTTTAGTATAAATATAGATTATCATATACAGTCTCCTTAAAAACCTCGATTAATTAACTAGATTTTCAATCCACAAACTGAACCTGATAGGATTCAGAAACTTTTCCATTACATCAAGTATAACCTTGACCCTAGCTGTTCTAGGTATTGACTTGATTTGAGTAGGTTTATCAATACTTATTAGTTTTACAAGTGCCTATGCTATAGACATCAAACACTTCTTCGCAAACAAATCGAGAGAGAAATCAGGTACAAAAATTCATACCACAGCTAAAGTCATTCCATCCTTAGGATTATATCAAATGGACAATTTATTTCCAAGTAAAATGTATGTTCAAACATAAATTCAAATTTCAAAATATGACAACTTCATAAACTCAGTTTTCAAACTTCAACTTTGAAATTTATGGCCAAACGGGAATATCATTCATGATACTTTGAAGTTCTAATGGTGCTATATATGACTTTAGATTGATTTTGTTGGTTTGAATGTCCAAATACATCTTCTTTTAATTACGAGTGTGCGCCGATCTTCAATGAACACATTTAAGGAAATATTTCCAAGAAGCACAGAAATATTCCTTACTGGAAATCTAACGGAAAATAAATCATCATGATACCTATAGAAAATGTCTTATAGTTGGCACCGCCCTTAAGAATATTTCACTTAATATATGTATATAACGTCTCAAAGACACTTCATCAAATACTAAGTGTCAACGATCATTAGTTAGTAATATAACCCAACAAAGTGAGTTGGGGTCGAATCCCACAAGGAGTGGTACGTATTTGAGAATGAATAGAAAAGCATAAATGTGTTCAAGTCAATCATAGGTAAACACATCTACGAATAAAAGCATGGTTCAAGTTCGGGGTGACACAAGTGTCAAATAATAGGGGGGGTTTTGATTGTAATTATCAACTACAATAGCAAATAACACGAAAATAGCAAGTATAGAGACGGGTTCTTGGGATGTGATTGGATTATGGGCTAAGGTAGACAAATGTGTGATTGCAATTAATAGTGAACAACTGTAAATCAATGAATAATCTAGACTTTAGTGAGGATAAACTTTCTCTCGAACAATTTACCCCAAATCAAATTGGTTTCTCTCGAACACCAATAAGCACCAATTAAGAATAGCCTACACTTTAGTCCATTCACTCTCTCGAGCTGAATGTGTGGAAAAGGGTTTAGGATTCACTCTCTCAAGCTGAACCCATGACAATCCAATGCCCACAGATCATCAAATCAGTAATCTTGATTTTAAAACCTCTCTGTTGAGCAAGCCAAAAACACGAAGGTAGAGTTGCTTTTGCAACTACAACCCTCTAGATTGAGCCACAATTACTGAATGAAATCACTTTTAAACAACATTTACACTATCAATTAACAATACCCAACAACTAAATCAACCCATAATCACATAATCACACCCCAAGAATTGAGGTTTTAGCTAGACATCCAAAAAAGATAAAAATTGTTACCAAATTGTGTTTCCATCAACTGGGTAAGATTAATTTCGTCTTTACAAAGGTCTAAGATGAAGCATCTTCAACACCCACTTACAATTTCTCAGAAATGGAAATCTTCAAAGCTAAGGAAATATTGTCTACAAACTCAGTTCTAAGCTCACTACTCAAAAACTGATAATTATGATTCTATATTAAAAACCAGATACTAAACTAAGAATTTTAAAATATATTAATAGTCGCCAAAAAATGTTATGCGAAGGACCATTCGGCGCAATAAGTTGGGATCACCGATCCACTCGGCGTCCGCCCTTTGGTCAATTCCATCGCCTTTTTTATTTGGCCTTCAACATCTTCAAGTTCTGTAACTTTGGGCAATAGAGTAATGCATCGCGGAACCGTTCGGCGACTCGCCAACTACTCATTTCTAGTGCTGACTTGATTTTCTCCTTCAGGGCTTGGCACACTGGAACTTTAGGCGAGACCATGGGCATTCAGCGACTCACCCAATGGCTTAGGCGATCCTCAGGCCTTCTTTTCTTCGTTCTTTCTGCTGCGTTGTTCATTTTTGCTCATTAGTGTCCATGCTTTGTTCCTCAATCCAAATTTCTAAAAATCAAGGATTTACATTAGTTATTGTCACAAAATATGCATTTGAGGACACTAAATCTATTAAAATAAAGCCCTAAATGAGTCCAAATCATGGACTCATCACAAATGCTCATAGCAAGAGGGTTGTTTTCTGGTCTAGCTTCGGAAGATCCGCATGGTCACATGGCTAAATTGAGAAGTCTCTGCAAGAGTTGTGCGGGACAACTGGAGTTGGTTATAAATGTCATAGGGTTGAAACTCTTCCCTCTATCATTGACCAGATATGTTGCGGTGTGGTTTCCTGAGCTTCCATATAACTCGATTCATACATGGGACCAATTGCATAAAGTGTTCATGGCAAAGTATTTCCCATTGTCCAAGAAATTGAATCACAAGGACAAATTAAATAACTTTGTAGCACTACCAGGAGAGTCCATAAGCAGTTCTTGGGATAAGTTCACTACATTCATAAGAAGTGTTCTGAATCACCACATAGATAATGAGTCACTAAAGGAGTACTTCTACATTGGCCAACATGACAATGGTAAGGTTGTGCTTGATACTATTGTTGGAGGATCATATGGTTAGTGCGCTTTTGAGGAGATTGCTGAGAAACTAGAGAAGATTTCCCAAAATAATAAGGCATGGAGCACTAGAAAGTCAAACACTCGTAGAAGCACATTTGCAATCCCTAGATGCTTTAATTTAAGCTAAAAAATTCACAATCTCTAAATCTCTACTCCAAAATGTAAAAACAATGATCTAGAATGTCAAAACTCAAAAACCCAAAAGTAAACAATATGGGAACCCTTTCTCTTCATTTGAAAATTGTATTTATAAGTTCCCAGAATTTCAGCACAGAGTCAACTCAGCGAAGTAAGTCGAGTTCGCCGAACTGGTTGGCGATGCTCTGAGCACTCCTCTTCTCTCCTTTTTTGGCGTGCCTTTTTCATCAAATATTTCTGTAACTTTCGGTGAGCCAAGTCATCATGGCCAATCTCTTCAGCCTCTCACTAAATATCTTGTCTGCTCGCCAAGTTGGTCTCATCCATGGGCTGGCATGATGGAACTTTAGGCGAGCTGAAGGTCCACCCGGTGCGTCGCTGAGTGACTTTGGAGAGTACGAGCTTTTCTTTCCTTCAAGTTTTTGCTCCTTTTGGCCTCGTAATGTCCTTGTCTTGTTCTTTTGCCCTCATTTCTGCATATCAACATTTTCACTTCAGTTATGAGCATAAAATAGGCATTGGGGACACTAAATCCTTGAATAATAAGCCCAAAATGAGTCGACATCCTCAACTCATTAGGCAGTTTTTGACAATTGAGATATGAGAATCCTTAATATTTTGAGTTTTGAGAGAAACATTTTACCTTTGTGAAGTACATTTTCTATGCTTTGGAGTTTGTCAAATTCTTTCTTCAATTTGACAAATTGAAGTTGAATCCAAAGTAGGTTTTCTTGTAATTGCTTAATTTCATGCTTGCTTTTAATGTTTTTGCTTGTTGGATTTATAAAGAAAAGTTTTAAATTCTGCATTATTTCTAAGTATCTTATGTTATGAATGCTATGAGGCTTGTATAAGACCCCTTCGGGGTTGAGTACGCCGTGTCGCTTCCGGGGTGTAAACTCGCGTCGTGACACTAGTCAAATGAACTAAGAGTCTGACTATGGGATTGACAAGCCACTTAACATATCATAACATAAAGTAATAGAAAATCATGTGGAAATTTAAAGCATTTCAAAACAATCAAAGTCCTTTTAAAACGAGCGGAAGTCAAATACAATTGTCTCAAACCATCTAATCATGAACAATAGACTATCATAGGGACACAACCTATACAATAGTCCAAAACATAAAGGAAAAACATAAGGGAAAGTGGTGGTAAAATCCTCGGATGCTATGACGACTCACCAAATCTTCACTCCTTGATCAACTATGGACCTAGCCACGAGTGTGAGAATCAATGTCGCCTGACCCTACATTTTTATAAGAAATGTAGGCAAGAGTATGCGTTAGTACAATCATGTACTAAATATGATAACTAGCATAACCAACATAAACATAATGGTTAGTTAATATAAACCATAAGCATAATCAATGCACATATTCATCATAATAAAAGAGGAATACTTCTCAAGCAACTTCACTTAACCTTACTAAATACTTGGGCCATCCACCTCAAATCATACTTACATCATGGAAGGAATATCGAGCAAAAATCCAAGCTATTTATCCTTCATAACATAGTTCGCATTATTCATACTTACTTTTAAAGACATAGGGATTCACCTCTTTGCCTAGTTTACAAAGGCTAATGGGTATTTGCCTCTTGTGTTACATACTTTAAGATCATTAGTACTTGCCTCCAGAATCACATCATATGACATGGGTACTCGCCTCCACATCATTTCATAACAACCATGGGTACTCCCCTCCATGTCCATTCATCATAATAGGAACATGGGAAATCACCTTTTGTTAAATTTCAAAGAGTATGGGAAATCACCCCATATCCTTCTCATATGGAGGTCAATGGTATTCACCTCTAGCCTCATTATTTACATAGTTTTTTAGTCTAGATTTGTTTTAGGTGAGCAATCCTTTCAACCTAGAATCATTCATGTGATAAAGCCTTTCGCATTCATACATTCATAATAAGAAATTCATGTGGGAAATATCTCTTCCACCATACTAACATCAATTACCAACAATTCATATCATAAGCTTTATTCTCAAGAAATTTAAATCATAATTCATCAATCCTATAAGGATAAGCCTACACCCATAAAGTTTCCCTTCATGGCATCAATCCAATTATATCAACTGTAAGTTAGAATCATGGAATAGGCATGGGTACATTTAATTTCATGCTATAAAACATGTAATCCTATCAATTTAATTATAAACAATCACAATCCACCCAATTGGATCAACATTCATTATAACCCACAACATTGGAAGAAACCCTAACTAGAATTGGGAAGTTCGTCTTCAAATTGGGGGAAATCTTGGGGACTCCATGGGAGGAAGGATCCCATGGATGAAAAGCCATCATAACTTAGTCACAAAACCCACAAAATCTTGAATATTTGAGACTTGACTTGACCCTAGCTTCAATTTCTTCCTTCTTCTTGCCACTTCTAGAGGGAAAATATTTGAGAGAAGAGTTTGGGGTTTTCTTTTCGTGAGTTTGAGAGAATGTCTTGAATGAGTGAATTTTGGGTTTAAAATACTTATGTAGGTGTCCTAGGCTTGGGTTAAACGACACCGCTTTGATTTAATTAAAATGGAACATATCCGTAAGCCCCTAAAAATAACTGTCAGTTACGAACCACGAGACCCCAACTGACGGACCGTGGATGGACCTACGGTCTGTCCTACACGTTGTTAGTAGATTCAAAGATTTCGGCCGACCTATGGCCCATGGACCATGGACTGTGGACCCACCACGATCCATAGGTCCAGTTGTTTTTCCTACTCAGATAGCCTACTATGGGTGGCCTATCCATGGCCCCACCTAAGGTTCGTGGTCAATACACGATCCGTGGTTGGCCTGCGTGGATGGCACATGCAACTTCTGTAACATGGCTACTTAAGCCTTAGCTCGAATCCGGTGTGTTACATTATCTCCTCCTTGGGAACATTCGTCCTCGAATGGAATTTTAGACACCTTACAACAGAAAAGACTTAATACTAGCAGCCTATCATGCATGCAACACATCACTATCCATACAACTACGGAGGAAACATCATCTCTACGCTAAACATGACCAATGCATCATAAGCAAGTAGGAACTACATCTAGCAATCCAAAATGCATGAAATGTCAAAAATTCTCATGCTCAAGGAGGAGCTACCATCTCCAAACTAAAAGCATGCTAAACACAATCTCATGGAGCCTATATGCAATCTACACACAAAGCACATACTCAAGGAGGAAATCTCAACTCCAAGTTAAGGCATGTTCAACAATTCATCTCATGAAGTCTATAGGCAACTCATACTCAATACACAGCAACATGAGGAAAATAAATCACACAAGTCATTTCTTTCAAAACTTAAGCTTATTTTTTTCATGAACATTCATATAAGTAAATCATGTGAACACATAAAACACACATAACTTCTAATCATAGAACAAACCAAGAGGAAATTCATTACCTCAAGCTAGAGTAAGAGTAGAAGGAAAAATAAGAGGATATCGGGACTTCATATCGGCCTCAGTCTCCCAAGTAGCACCCTCAACTAGTTGATTCCTTCACAAAACATTTACGGAAGCTATTTCCTTGTTTCTCAATTTCATAACTTGCCGGTCCAAAATCTCAATCAGAACTTCCACATATGAAAGGCGTTCATCAACTCCCAACCCTTCTAGGGAAACTATGGATGTTGGATCTCCACACACTTTTTAAGCATAAAGACATGGAAAATGGGATGCACGGTTGCCAACTCATTTGGCAAATCTAACTCATAAGCAACCTTACCCACACACCTCAAAACCTGATATGTGCCTACATATCGGGGACTAAGCTTCCCTTTCTTGCCGAACTTCATCACACCCTTCATGGGTGAGATTTTTAAGTAAACCCAATCGTTAACTTCAAACTCTAGATCACTTCTCCTCACATCGGCATAAGACTTTTGCCAACTTTGAGCCGTTTTCAACCTCTCTTGAATGAGTCGAACTTTTTCAATGGCTTCATAAACTAGCTCATGACCTATTAGGGAAACTTCACCCACCTCAAACTAGCCTATGGGAGATCTACACCTCCTACCATACAAGACCTCAAATGGAGTCATACCAATACTTGAGTGTAGCTATTATTATAGGCAAATTCAATCAAAGGCAAATAGTCATCCCAATTTCCCTTGAAGTTGATCACACAAGCCCTTAAAATATCTTCCAAAGTTTGGATAGTATGCTCCGCTTACCCATCTGTTTGGGGATGAAAAGTTGTGCTAAGCTTAACCTTATTGCCAAGCCCCTTTTGGAATGACTTCCAAAACTGAGAAGTGAATTGGGTACTATGATGAGAAATAATGGACAAAGGCACTCCATGAAGCCTTACCATCTCTCTCAAATACAACTTGGCATAGTCCTCCACCGAATAAGAAACCTTGATGGGAAGGAAATTAGCCAATTTCGTCATCCGATCTACTACCATCCAAAAAGAGTCATGTTGTCATTGAGTGCGAGGCAAACCAACAATAATATCCATGTTCAAGTCTTCCCACTTCCAAGTAGGAATGCATTAGTCTTGCGATTTATACCTCTCGGTTTCTGATGCTCAATCTTCATTTGTTGGCAATTTGGACATTTGGCCACAAATCTCGCAATATCATTCTTCATCCCATTCCACCAATAGATCTCCCAAAAATCACGCTACATCTTGGTGGCTCCCGGGTGAATGGAATTCCGAGAACTATGGGCTTCTGTCAAGATATGTTCCCTCAAGTCATCAACATTTGGAACACATAAATGACCTTGTTATCTATGTACCCTATCTCCCGCTTGGGAGTAGGCCTCAACGGACTTCTTAAGAACTGACTCTTTGAATTCTACTAAGATTGGATCAAGACCTTGCTTGGCTTTCACATCCGCCACAAAAGACGATTTGGAACCATTGTGAACCATGACACCACATTTGGTGGATTCCACTAGTCGAACGCCTAATCGAGCCAATAAATGCACACCTCAAAGCAACCCTTTCCTTTCTTCATCAATATGAGCCACACTACCCATAGATAACTGACTAAGAGCATATGCCACCACATTAGCTTTGTCGGGGTGATAAAGAACACTCATGTCACAATCTTTCAATAACTCAACCCACCTTATTTGAAGGAGATTCAAATATTTTTGATTGAACACATATTGCAAACTTTTGTGGTCAGTAAACACATCAAAATGAACTCTGTACAAATAGTTTCTCCAAATCTTCAGAAGAAATACAACCGCCACTAACTCAAGGTCGTGAGTGGGATAATATTTCTCATGGACCTTAAGTTGCCTTAAGGCATAGGCAATGACTTTCTCATTTTGCATTAGAACACACCCTAGCCCAATTCTCTAGGAATCACAATAAACCACAAAACTATTTATTCCTTCTAATAAGGTCAACACCGGAGCGGAAGTAAGTCTATCTTTCAACTCTTGGAAGCTTTTCTCACACACTTCCGACCAAATGAACTTAGCCATCTTCTGAGTCAAGGCCGTCAAAGGAGAGGCAGTTGAAGAAAATCCTTCAACAAACCTTCTATAATAACCGGCCAAACCCAAAAAGCCTCTAATAGCCGTAGGAGTTAGAGGTCTAGGCCAACTTTTGACCGCATCCGTCTTCTTAGGATCTACCTCAATAACCCTGCTTAACACAATATGACCAGGGAAAGCTACGGACCTTAACCAAAATTCACATTTGCTAAACTTTGCAAAATGTTGTTGGTCCTTGAGGATTTGCAATACGATCCTTAAATGATCAATATGCTCATTTTCACTTCTTGAATAGATCAAAATATCATCAATAAACACATTCACAAACATGTCAAGATATTGGCTGAACACTATATTCATCAAGTCCATAAACGCCGCTGGAGCATTGGTCAAACTAAATGACATTACTAGAAACTCATCGTGTTCATATTGGGTTCTAAAAGCCATTTTCGAAATGTCCTCATCTTTTACCCTCAATTGGTGATAACCTGATCAGCGATCAATCTTAGAGAAATAACTTACCCCTTAAAGTTGGTCAAATAAATCATTTATCCATGGGAGAGGATACTTGTTCTTAATGGTAACCTTGTTCAATTGTCGATAATCAATACACATATGAAGGGACCTATCTTTCTTTCTAACAAACAAAATTGGAGCATCACATGGAAAGATACTTGGTTGGATGAAACCCTTATCCAACAAATCTCTCAACTGCTCTTTCAACTCCATATGTTCTGCTGGAGCCATTCTATAAGGAGGAATAGAAATAGGTAGTGTATCTGGGAGAAGGTCAATACCGAAATCTATTTCCCTTTCGGGAGGAATATCGGGTAGATCGTCTGTGAACACTTCTGAAAACTCATTGATAATAGGGACCGACTCAAGACTAGGGGTTTCAAAATCCACATCCCTCACCCTAACTATATGGTAAATGCAACCCTTAGAGATCATCTTTCTAGCTTTTAGATGAGAGACAAACTGACCCAATTCTAGGATAGGCTCATTTGGAAACTGGAATTTGTCTACCCGAGTTCTACAATCTATAGAAGCATAACATGAATGCAACCAATCCATACCAAGGATGACATCAAAATCTATCATATCAAGCACCACCAAGTCAACAAGAGTAATTCTATGAGACAAGGAAATGAGACATCTTCTATAGACCCTCTTAGCCACAACAAAATCACCAACAGGGGTAGAGACCGAAAAAGGTTCTAACAA